>APFE031338694.1:17840-63586 GCA_000404065.3 Pinus taeda | reverse complement strand
TGGAGGAAGGAGGATGCTACTTCAGCGGAGGTAGTGGATGCCACTATTTATCGACAGTTGGTGGGGTCGCTTATGTATCTGGTCAATACACAACCCGATATATGCTATGCTATTAACCAGCTTTCAAAAGCTATGGTTAAGCCAACCAAGCTCTTCTGGAAGGCAAGAAAGCATGTATTGCGTTATCTCAGAGGCACATCAGGATATGGATTGTGGTACAAACAGGAGGATGAGGTGAAGCTATGTGGCTTCATGGATGTAGATTGGGCAGGGTGCCCAATAGACAGAAAGAGCACATCTGGAGGGATCTTTAGTATCGGGTTGACAACGGTTTCTTGGTACAATAGGAAGCAGAGATCCGTGGCACTCAGTTCAGCAGAGGCCGAGTATATGGCAGCAATTTTGGCTCCATGCGAGGCTATATGGATGAGGAAGATCTTGGCCAGGTTTTTCGGGTCGCACATCAACATCAGGTACCATCATGTCAGAGATTGTGTGCAGCGGAGAATCATGTTACTTTCATATATTCCCACAGAGGATTAGCATGCTGATATCTTGACGAAGGCGCTCACCAGGAGAAAATTCGAATACCACAAAGGTAGGATGGGGGTTGCAAATAATCCATATCTTGTTGAGAAGGAATGTTGAAAATGCAACAAGATGATCGAGCTAAGTGAAAAGAAGTCACCTTCACTAAGTGGTCCCGTAGGCTATTTTTGGCGCAAAGTCTATTTTTAGACATATGGATCACGGTCTATGAGTTGCAGGATGCTATTTATGGATGATTGGTCATGTTGGTAAAAATAGATGGACCTCTATTTTTAGACATATGGGCGGAGTCTATTTTCAGACTACCAGTCTAAATATAGAACAATCGAATATTATTAGCTCTTAATAATATTTGGACTATAAACATTATCTTATCCTCTTGCAGCACTTCAGTTCGAGCTACGGATGTGGCACATGCAACTGCCAGAAGGAAATACGCTTTTCTTATGTGTTAGTTGAGATATTGCATGAAGGAATTCAGTTAGAACTTAAGTGATTGAGTTTGGTGGAGTTGAATGAGGAGTTGATGGAGTTGTGTTCGTTTGACTTATTTGAACTAGTTGTATTTAGTCTAACTAGCAAATACACTAGTGATGAGTGGTGTGAATTAATTATTAATAAATTCACTAATTATTAACTCATAAATCAACTAAAGAATACATCAGTTAACTCAGTGCATGGACAGTTCAGTGGAGACAAGTGTTAAAGGTGAGTGAAAGGGCAAGACAGCTGTAAGTTGTGACTATAGTTGTGCATGAGATTTGCACAATCACTGGATTGACATTGCCAATGAGGATTGCGTAGTTCAACACAAGGGAAATACGAGTTTGGATCATCCATTCTCATTCTATTCTCATGCAGGATTGCGCAGTGGAGGCAGGCAAGCAGCGGAGGAGATTTGAACCTGTGATTGATTCATATCTGAGCTAGTTTGTGTGTAACAGGTGGAGATATTACTGAGTACTTTCGAGGAGTATTGTACTATGTATTGTTACATGTTCTCAATCAATATAATATATAGATAGTTGGGGGTTTTCAGCTGTATGCTTTCCCCATGATATACTGTGTTGATATGTGTGATTGATGTTTCAATGTGCGCATGCGATTGTTTCTTAATTCCGCAAAATTGATGACCAATGGTAGAGGAGGTTATGTATAATGCATGCATTCCGCAATAGTGTATAATCAGGATAATCTCTATGAATAAGTGTTATATTATTCAAAATTTCTACACATGATCCACCCTTCATGTCCCAGGAAGAAATGGAGGCATTTCTAAACATTACAGATTGGTATGCCTCACCCCAGGGAACCTTCATCATAATGTATAACGCGAACAAAGCTTTGCATGTGTTGTCGAGGTTCGCCACAGACAAGTTGGTCATGTAGGAGATTGCATACCACATCTCGACATAGTTTTCAGCTGGATTACATAGGAAGAAGAAGGCACCATGGCCCATGCTTCCTGTGTGAATTGGGTTGTATGTGGTTGGGAGTTTTAAAGAAGCAAATGCCGAAGTGGAAGACTTCAAGAAGTTTAAAGTTCAACACAACTTGTATGACCCACATGGTTCATATAGGGACCAAAGTGCCATAGTGTACTACCCTTGGATGCACAAGGCATGCCATTGGCTAGAGGAAGACCAATGGAGATATTGTTACAACTCCTCTAGGCTCAATGAACCAGTCAGCATTGCAGTGGAGTGGCTAGCAGCACTTAAGGCAACAACACCAAAGGGAGCAACAACAACAGTAGAAGTAAGAAGAAAACATGTGCAAGACAAAGGCAAGAGGAGCAAAGGCATAGAGACAGAGAAAAAATACACGTTTAAGGAAGACCCACTTGTGCAAAAGGTAGCTTTAGAGTGTGGGATAGGTAAATCTCCTCTTTGGATAGAGGTGATCCCTCTAGCCCAAGAGTGGGTCTAGCCGCAAACATAACAACTTAATGAAAACTTACTTAGACTAAAATCAAGTAAAAGGGCCTACCTCTTAGAACGTTAATTCGCTTGATGGTGACCTCACTCCTTTGCTCCAGCTTCCTTTCGTTCTTCTCCTTCAAATACCTGAAACAAATACACAATAGACAACAAAAAACGTAATAGCATACAATCGCATTCAATCTACTTAAGAAGTCAAGGAATCTTAAGCCATCAAATGTAATATGACATTCAATTTTGAAAATAAACCATTAGTTGTATTGATATAAAACTCAGAAATAGATACAACCGAAGCCTTGACGTTGCGGGTCTCCTCCGACGTATCTGAGTTCCAACACCACTTCTAGCATCTCATGGTTAACCTCAAAAATGGAAGTTTAAGGCTTCTCCCCTTTAGTTACAAACCAAACCAAACACACTATTCTCCTTTTACACACATAAACTAGAAGGCTAAAGCTATAGATATCTTGTTGGTTATTCAAGCTCCAAAAAGACTATTTCAGCTTGGAAAAGGAGGAGTTTATATGCCTTTGATTGAGGGGAGATGGTTACTCTTATGATGGGAGAGGGCTTATCTCTTTGGTTTGTTCCATTTTAATAGGGGAAATGAGCCCAAACAGACTCTCTCAGCTCTATCCAGCCCAACCATTTACTAGACTTCTGTTCACGAAGCTTCTAGACCCACAAGATTCGACTCCATTTTTTAAAACTTTCCAAAAGAGGGTCGCCGTGAGTGACAAAGGGCTCACTTGCGTCGTTCGAGTTGGAAATATTGAGAAGGGGGGTGAATCAATATTTCTTTTTCCCACTATTGTTTTACCAGTTAAAACATATATATTCAGAACACATCATGAACAACAAGAATAAATGTTTTTATTAATATAAACTATGCAGTAAAATAGATACAATATATAGATGGTTACAATCAGTTGTCACGCTCCAACTTGGACTTTGGTGAGGCTCCAACCTCTAGAGCACCAACTCTATTTCACCAAGACACAAATCTTGGACTTAGGATAACAAACTCCCAAGGACTCCAATCCTTCCTATTTCTGAGGAATCAACCTCAAGGACTCCAATCCTTCCTATTTCTGAGGCATCAACCTCAAGGACTCCAATCCTACTTACTTCTGATGCACCAGCCCAAGAACTCCAATCCTTCTCACTTCTGAGGCACCAGCCCCAAGGACTCCAATCCAATCCTTTCAAGACACTTTTGGTAATAATATTCTGCTCTCAGAACTCTTCTCTGCTGAGTTCCGTCTGTTTACAGCTTCACTGTAGTCTCCATGCTAAAACATCAATGACAACCAATCTTCTTATGGAGAAGTCTTTACAACTCTCCATACTGTCCACACAGAGTCTCCAATAGTCTTTGTGCCCTCTTCTACTGTTAACTGCACTAAACTATGTATAAAGAACAACTTTTTGTTCAAGCTTATGTTCTCATTGTCACAGTGAATGCTTCAGCATGACTGTTTCTCTGCTGGCTGTTTCTCCCCTTCGACTGCATACTATTCTATTGGTCCTTCATCCCTTTTTCTATTCTGCTGCACCCTCTTTCTGTTCTGTTGGACCCTCACACGGCCTCTATTTCCTCCAGCGTATTTCAACAACGTTCAACAGCTGCAACAACCTTCACCAGCATTCACCAACAACTTCATACAATGCTTAACCACCTCTGTTGCATCTGCTACCATACATTATGGTTCTTCACAACACCAACCGCAACAACAGTTCTCTGTTTTTACTGTTTTATACATTCTCATGCCTTTGTCCATTTGTTTCTGCTTACTCAATGGCTCTTTGGATTCCTCCTCGCTCGTTTGAGCTTCGGCTTCCTCAACACTCACTTGACCTTTTGGCTTCCCTCCTCCATTCGCTTTAGCTTCATCATGTTTACGATGTGCTAAAAATATAATGGCATCGCCGAAACGGTTGGTGTTTCAGCAATGCCGAAATTGGTGTTTCAGCAACTTTTCTCCAAGTGTTTGTAATATGTGCCCGCTGATAGTGTTAAAGCATATATATATGGGTTTTCTCCTTCGATAATGTATTCTTCTCATACAATATAAACTCTGCCTTTTTTCACTCCGTCAGTGTATTTGCATATGAGTCTAAGTCTTCCGCCTCTGATAGCTCTGTTTGCGTTTAATGCATATACAAGTCTTTGCCGCCATATGCATGTTTATGCCATGGATAGTGTTACAACACTCTGTGTGCTCCACTTGGCTCCTCTTGGCTCCTCTAGCACTGTCTGCTTCCTTTATGGCTCCGATGGTGGTGCTTCGTGCTCTGTTAGCTGCTCTCGTTTCCATCTGCTCCTCTGGTGGCTCTGTCTGCTCCTATTTTCTCTGATGGCTCTTTACGTCCTCTGTTTGCTGTTAAATGCATCCATTGCTCCTGATGACTCTAATATGTCTCCTTGCTATATGGTTTCTCCTGCAGCTCCTCTTAGTCCAATGTGGCTCCTCTGGCTTGGCAGTGTCTTTCAAAGACCTCCTTGCATATATGAATTCCTCTCTGGCTCTGTCTCTTCATGAATCTGTTCTGATTCCTCTTGGATTCATGTCATCCTTTAGTATCCAGAATATTGCCATATTGACATCAATGACAACCTAGGTCAACAATCTCCCCCTTTGTTATTGATGGCAATATTCTTCTTCTCTCCCCCTTTGACATCAATGGCAAATGAGTGCTCTTCGACACCCCCTATCAAACTGCTTCTATTCTTCATGAATGGTAGATCTTCAAGTGTCTGTGACTCCACCTGTCATAGTGGTCTTATTCTTTTTACTCAAGATAGAAGGATTGATGTTTTATCATCAATTTGCATATTATTCCCTCTTCATGTCTCAGAACTGCTTTATCATGGATTCAATAATGCTTAAGAATGCTCTACTTTAATGCTCTCATTTACATTGCAAATGGCCATACACCAAGTGTCCAAGTCTAGGCTTTCATTCTTCAATCCATATTGATGTCTCCACAGGTAACATTGAGAGGCCTTCATAGTCCGAATCAAGAGAAAATTCCCCTGAGATTGTCTTTCTTGCTATATTTCTTCAGATCTGAGTTCCTTTGTGTCTCTGTGCTTCTTCTTAAGTCACTGCCATCTAGTATTCAATTATCATTGCATCTGAACAAAAATGTGAGGGGTTGTGCCTTATTGTTGCTATATTTCTTAAGTGATATGTATCAGCTTAAGTTATGCTTGACTGCACAACATTCTCCTTCCTATGAGCCATCTTTTCCTTGTGTTCTTGTACATATCTCTGCAGATTCAGATATCCAATCTGTGACTGTCCTTTAAATTTATTCTGCTGATTTGCTTCTTCATGCAATGCTTCAATTTTGTTATATGCTACCAACTGCTCTTACTTCAGACTCCATTCCAGATGTATCTGTTTGTTTGAAGACTACCTCTATCAGTGTCCAGAATTTATCTATTCTCACATTTAGTTCATGAGTTAATACATAAACTTCTATGATAACAACACCATGGTTGTTTACCCCATTTCTTTAACAACAATCCAAAGAATGGTTATAGGATCATATGCTTCAACGGAGTGCTCCTGAGACATGATCTTAATCAAAGAATGACTATTAATATAGTTCAGCAAGGATTTCATAAGGATCCTTTTCACTAATAGCTTCTGCAATAGTGATCAAGACTTACAGGCTCCCCCTAACTGTATGCATCATCTCCTTTTGGCAGAGTCTTCTCATAAAATTCTTAGATTGTCAAAATTTAGGCCAATGACATATGTTGTTGGCTGGAGAGCTCAAGGGACTTTCGGATTGTATTTCCTTCCTTCTCCATACTTGTGTAACTTTCTTCTTTTGCATGGTTCTAGCTTGTGTAAGAGCCCATGTTAAGTTACAATCATGTGCCATATGACCAATTTTATGACACTTGAATCATTCTACATTGTTCATGAATAAGAATTCATGATTTTTTCCTGCAAAATTGTTTCTTGGAGGTTGTCGGAGACTACAACATCTATCTCTATGATATGCTTTACAGTATTTTGCCATGTGACCAAAGTTTGTACAAGAATAACAATAACCAAAAAATGAACTTTGGTACCTGGGAGATGGGGATTTCCTTGATGTACTTCTCAAGCCTTTCTGCCTTGATATCCTTTGATGATAACCATTGCCTCTCGCATCTTTGACATCATCTACATTTCTTCTTGGAGCTGATTTTCTTCTTGGAGGAGGATTTGTTCTATTGCAGCCTTGATTTTTCTCCTTGCCTTTGCTGGATCTGGGAGCATCACCATTTCTTTCTGTCTTCTTCACATCTCTTTTGTTTGAAGTATTTTCATTCTTGTTTGAGGATTCACCTGCATACCCGAGACCTGATTTATCAGATGGAAATTTGTGATAGCTGAGCATGTCATCCAAGGCTTGAGAGCTCTTCAGGATTTTGTTCATCCCTTCAACCTTTTTTCTGAGGAGGACAATCTCTTCTTCCAATCTTTCCCACTCATTATTATTCTTTGCAACTTGTTCCTCAGTTTCTTCCTTGCTACGAGTAGCTTCAGCTGCTACTATTTTAAGGGAGATGATATCTGACTTCATTTTGAAGATTGCTTCCTTCTTTGCTTGATTGCTCTCCATTTCCTCCTCAGCTCCTTGTGCCTGTTTCTTGGCTTCTTGTAGTTGAGACTTAAGGGAGGAGACCTTTACCTTGTACTGACCAATCTCTTCTTCAAGTTTGTTCAAGCTCTTGTGCCTTTATTCAAGTTGGCTTGACAATATATCTTCCTGCTTCTTTGCTTTATCCAATTGATTTGTCATGGATATGGCTTCTTCATGATGCTTTCTTTTGTTTTGATGATATGCCTTGTTAAGCTTGGCAAGCTCTTCATCCCTTTCTTGTACTTGAAGCTTGATGAGGTCAAATTTCTTCCTTGTTTGATCTTGGTTACCAACTAGTGCTATCTTCTTAAGTGCCTCATTTTCCTTTTTCAAATTCTTAATCTCTTCCATGGCAGTCTTAAGTTGAGCGAGGAGTTCTTCTACAAATTCTTTTTCATTCTCTTCATCTTCTAGGTCTGCTTTAGCCTTGATGTCATCATTCTCATTTTTAGATTCTATGATGGGTTCAAGATCTCCTTCTTAATTGATGGTCATGTTCAGTGCTCCTTTTGAGTGAAGGTCATGAAGTTTGTTCCATATATCCTTTGTTGATAAATATTTTCCTAGATTGTTCTTTATAGAATCAGGTAGCCCATTCAAGATTGTCTTTGTTACTTTTGCATTGTACTCCTTGGATTCTCTATCCACCCTGCTATCATCAATCACTGATTTCCAGATTTCAATCTCTTGAGTTTGTAAGAAATTCCTCATTCTTTCTTCCCATATATTAAAGTTCCCATTGAGCCTTGGAGCCTCATCAAATTGATTGTCTTCTATTTTAGTAGTAGAGGGAGACACATCCTTAGGAGGATTGGAGACTTTCTTCCTTAACCTCACTATTTGTGTTCTAAATGTCGACCTTCAAGCTGTTAAGCTTTGAATGAAGGCACCTGCTCTGATACCAATTGTTGGAAATACTTGGGGGGGGGGTGAATCAATATTTCTTTTTCCCACTATTGTTTTACCAGTTAAAACATATATATTCAGAACACAAGATGAACAACAAGAATAAATGCTTTTATTAATATAAACTGTACAGTAAAATAGATATAATATAAAGATGGTTACAATCAGTTGTCAAGCTCCAACTTGGAATTTGGTGAGGCTCAACCTCTAGAGCACCAACTCTATTTCGCCAAGACACCAATCTTGGACTTAGGAGAACAAACTCCCAAGGAATTCAATCCTTCCTATTTCTGAGGCATCAACCCCAAGGACTCCAATCCTACTTACTTCTGATGCACCAGCCCAAGAACTCCAATCCTTCTCACTTCTGAGGCACCAGCCCCAAGGACTCCAATGCAATCTTGTCAAGACACTTTTGGTAATAATATTCTGCTCTCATAACTCTTCTCTGCCGAGTTCTGTTTGTTTATAGCTTCACTGTAGTCTCCATGCTACAACATCAATGACAACCAATCTTCTTATGGAGAAGTCTTTACAACTCTCCATACTGTCCACACAGAGTCTCCAATAGTCTTTGTGATCTTTGATAATGTCTTCACACAGCTTTAGTCATTCTATTGTTAGCTACACTAAACTCTGTATAAAGAACAACTTTTTGTTCAAGCTTATGTTCTCATTGTCACAGTGAATGCTTTAGCATGACTGTTTCTCTACTGGCTGTTTCTCCCCTTTGACTGCCTACTGTTCTATTGGTAGTTCATCCCTCTTTCTGTTCTGCTACACCCTCTTTCTGTTCTGTTGGACCCTCACACAGCCTCTATTTCCTCCAACGTATTTCAACAACGTTCAACAGCTGCAGTAGCCTTCACCAGCATTCACCAGCAACTTCATACAACGCTTAACCACCTCTGCTGCATCTGCTACCATACATTCTGGTTCTTCACAACACCAACCGCAACAACAGTTCTTTGTTTTTACTATTTTATACATTCTCATGCCTTTGTCCATTCGTTTCCGCTTACTCAATGGCTCTTTGGATTCCTCCTCGCTCGCTTGAGCTTCGACTTCCTCAACACTCGCTCGACCTTCTGGCTTCCCTCCTCCATTTGCTTTAGCTTCCTCATGTTTACGATGTACTGAGAATATAATTTCGTTGCGGAAATGGTTGGTGTTTCAGCGACGCCAAAATTGGTGTTTCAGCAACAGAGAAATTGGTGTTTCAACAACTTTTCTCCAAGTGTTTGTAATATGTGCCCGCCGATAGTGTTACAACATATGTATATGGGTTTTGTCCTTCAATAATGTATCCTTATCATACAATATAAAATCTTCCTTTTTTCACTTTGTCAGTGTATTTGCATATGAGTCAAGTCTTCCGCCTCTGATAGCTCTGTTTGCGTTAAATGCATATACAGGGCTTTGCCGCCATATGCATGTTTATGCCGTGGATAGTGTTACAACACTTTGTGTGCTCCACTTGGCTCCTCTTGGCTCCTCTTGTGTGCTCCTCTTGTGTTCTCCTCTTGGTTCCTCTAGCTCTGTCTGCTTCCTCTATGGCTCCGATGGTGGTGCTTCGTGCTTTGTTAGCTCCTCTCATCTCCATCTGCTCCTCTGGTGGCTCTATCTACTCTTGTTTTCTCTGATGGCTCTCTACGTCCTCTGTTTGCTGTTAAACACATCCATTGCTCCTCTGATGGCTCCTGATGACTCTAATATGCCTCCTTGCTATATGGTTCTTCCTGCAGCTCCTCTTAGTCCAATGTGGCTCCTCTGGCTTGGTAGTGTCTTTCAAAGACCTCCTTGCATATATGAATGCCTCTCTTGCTCTGTCTATTCATGAATCTTTTCTTCTTCCTCTTGGCTTCATGTCATCCTTTAATATCTAGATTATTTCCATATTGACATCAATGACAACCTAGGTCAACAGTCTGACACTAGGTCTGGTTTCAAACTCTGCAAATCAGTGCAGGGAAGGAGCTGATCACTAGCGCCGGCCTTGAAAACTGGGATTGAAGGAAGATTCTTAGGAAATGGTGCAAGAGGGGAATGTTTATCACATGAATAGGGATGTAAAGGCATTCTCTTCATGATGGGAAAGCATATAGAGTTCACTGTAGAGGTCTTCCAGGATTGAGGAACGAGGACTACAGGGACAGTGACAAAATGTTGTGTAACAGATGCCCCCTAAAGTGTGAAGTCTGAACTAGAGTGGGGTGAAATGATTTACAAGTAGATGCATGGAACTAAAGACGGCCATCTAAAAACCTACAAGCAAGCATAGATACATATACATCATTGAAAACTCTGATAGATGATACATGAATCTTGGTATGGACGCAACCATCCAGAGAAAGATCATGTAAATGGATCCAAGGTATGGGCACAACCATCTAATAAGGAGGATCATATCGAACCCAAGGTATGGTCACAACCATCCAATAATGAGAAGGATCACATATAACAACTCATGCTATGGTTGCAGCCATCCATGAAAGAGACATGTATATCAACATGATCATGTCACATCGCCTTGCAACCTCGACTTTAGCAATCTAAGCCCAGGGTCTTGCACTCCAACACGACCCGATCAAAGTACAAATTATAACATGTGAATAGATGTGTCGAAGTCGAACATGCTACAAAATTTCTTGATTACCAATCAATGATGTGAACCATTAACAAGCGCGAGAGAAACCACCAATAACGATGGTGGTGCTCAAGGTACTAGTAACGCAATCCATGGAATGTGAATAAGGAACTGGAGTTGAACACCCGTGAAATCACCCAATCAAAAGCCAATGTTGTGAACTTGTCATCGAGTGCGAAGTAATTGCCATTAGGGCATGCAAGCTCTAAGGTACCGGAAGGGAGTCTCTCGGCCAACTTCCCGGATAATGAGTTGAAGTCGACAGGAAGTGACCTTATCGAAGGAGGGCCATGATGTATCCCACATCATCGACTCAATACAAAGGGATGCAATGATTATGGATGATACAGAGAATCAGGAATGAGTGTAACTGCAAAAGAATAACTCTTAAACATATTGGCGACATGACTCCGAAGTTTGACAGTGTTTGGGTCCATAGGATCGGAGGTCATAATGATGTGGCAAAGATCAAATGGAAAAGGAAAAAATGAACATCCCAACCTAGGAACGTCAACGATGAAGTGAGGATATCCCAACCCAACACGAAGCATAAAGTGTCATGTTCAAGAGTGAGCTACCGACACAACTAATAGAATTTCCCATTTTCCCCCACCATTTCTAGTAGGTACCCCAATTATTTTTTATCGCAAGATTGAAGGGGATAGCATATGATTGCACTATAATTCCATCCTTCAGATGAGTCCGACCAAGTAAGATTAATGAGCCCTAAGAAGGAGAAGCTCATGTCCCTCATGGTGACGAATCCGATGTCGTTTAATTTTTTTGATGAGTCCGACAAAGGTGTAACTTAGTATATTTTTCATATTTAGAGAGTTTGAAAAAGAAATGGAAAAGAAAACTCCAAAAGGTCCATATTTGTACATTTGTGTCTCTCGTGCCTGAAAAAGTAGAAAACAATACTTGAGAGAACCGCATGACCATGTTAGCCAAGGAGTACCTTTATCATAAATAGTTTATCCCAGCACGAAAAAGGGTAAACATATACTGGGTAAATGATGTTTCACAGCCTTTAACAAGTTCAAAACGACAAGAGCTTGACAATATTTTTGTGTTTTAAGGGTTGAAAAAGAGCTAAAATTAGACCCCCCCATCATCAACAATCCATCACCTATCGCTGCATAAGAACGCATTATCCAATTTCTAAGGTTGAAAAATAGGCAAAAAAATATTTTAAAACCATAAAATACCATGAAAAGTAAATAAAAAGGGGAAAAGTAAATAATTTTTTACCATTTACCTTTTTTCTTTATGTGGAGCAGTTATACCCATTTGTGCCCTAGATTTTTAGGAGCAGATTGCGGCAAATCTAGGAGGCTGATCAACGAACCATCACTTGTAGGTAAGAGCTAAGACCCTTAGCTTCATTTACCTGTTTTTCTAGTTTTTAACCATTTTTTGAATTTCTTGAGGAAATTTTGGAAAAAAAAAGCGTCCTCAGTTGGCGCAAGATCCAGGCTTAGGATCACATTGATCGAGGGTTATTAACACAATCACTTGCGCTGTCAATGCTACTATTTTTAAAACAGTCAAGCCAGTGCAGCGAGAAGAAAAAATCGATGTTTCTCTCAATTTCCTTGCTTTAAATCCGCATTTTCTCAATCAAGGGTTGATTGTTGACTTGAGTCCATGGTATTTTCTGGAAAATTATAGTGGAAAGATGGTTGATTGGAAAGAACGTGAGCATGAGGTAATTGATGCATAGGCATTGGCAGCTACAAATTATCTGGATGCTCTGAGGAACTACGGGCTTCTCAAATTCTTCCTCACAAAGGGCCTTCAGGCTCAACCTGAGTTGTTACAATATTTGATAAGTCTTTGGGATGTTGGATGTGAAGTCTTTGTGATTCGGAAGCAAGAGCTCATCTAGAGACTTTAGATATATAATTCATCATCAGACTGTCCTGAATAGGGGAACTAGTCAATCTATATAGTTCGAGGCCCATTGGGGCAAGTGTGAACATGCTACTGGCAGAACATTGCCCAGAAGCGCTGAAATGAAAAAGAAGCAAGGTTGATATCATGAGTGTTAATGATCTTGTGTTGAATGCGCTGCTCTTGACCATAAACAAAATTGTTGGGGCTCAAGCATTGCATGAGTCCAACAATTCGAAATTCTAGTATGTCATAGACTGCATGGCGCCCACTGTCTTCAATTGGGCGGAAGCCATGAAGGTGAACATGAAGCGCCATTTACCCAAAGCCAAGGTAGGGAACGTGAAACAACTTGGATATGGTTTCGTTTTGGTGACCTTCTTTTTGGAGTGGATCCCACTATTTCACTATCAGCTGGCAGAGGTAAACCCCCCATTTCCACGAGACCCATTAATGGTCCGATGGAGTGAACTGATGCCCAGAACTGACAGGGGCCAACATATGTCATACAAGCCCACCTTATTTTTGTGGCTGAGGCATCAGTTGATTATGGTAGAGGATTGGCCATATAGTGGTACTGACTTCCGCGACAATCCTGACATGCTGCTCCCAGAGGGAGAAGATTTTGACGATGGAGGTAAGCAAAATAATTTTAAAATTTTTATTTTTTATTGTTTTTGAAATATAGGTATTCGTGATATTTCGATTTTGTAATTGCAGATGTAGGACCAGAGCGGCCAACTAGGATGTCCCCGATCGCTATACGTGTTTCTCGATAGTTTGAGATCGTTCCTTATTGGAAAGGAGTCGGCAATGAGGAGGAAATTGTGTGGAATCTTGACAACTTGACCAGAGGCATTGCAGAGTATGCATAGGTGGGTGACATCCCATGCCAGTATCAGTGACACGTAGTAGGGGTGTCAGATCGGATCCGTCAATTACTGACTCGAGTAGTACGAGCAATGACATGCTATCATGAGCACCATGCGAAGAAGTCCTTAGTTTTAGCATTTACAATTTTGAGGCCTGCGAGCCACGGATGTACTGAACAAATATATTATTTTTTGGATTTTGATGTATGACACTCAAACAATATATATATATATATATATATATTTCCTTTTTACTATGATACAATGTTTTGTTTTGTCACATGTTGCATAAATGTCTGTCTAACACATAATTAGCTAATGCATATGTTAATGTATTCATATGCCTAGGAATATGATGATACGTGATGTAATCAAAATTTCTTTCCATTAGATGAATACACAAATATGTTCTCAATATGTGAGGGTTTCTTACAGAATATTGCCCATTGAGTTGAAGAACAAGAAGCTGTGAATCAAGGTTAAAAACCATTTCCTGAATGTCAAGAGCGATAGCTTTTGACAAGAGTTCGATAACGACACTATATTCAGCAATGTTATTAGTTGTTTGACCCAAACAAATACCTTGAAGATCAATCAACTCACCATCAGGAGCATAGATAGCCCATGCCGTGGAAGTAGTTTCTGGATACTATGGAAAGCACCATCAACAAAACTAACGTAAGGAGTCACAAACATTTGCAAAGCAGGTGAAGACATAATAAGCAGGAAAGCTGCTTAAAAAACACACCAAGCCAAACTTGCAAAAAAATGAATAACACACTTATGTACAAAAGTAGCCATGTGAGATGACTCAGGCATAGTACTTTTTGAGATACAACCCATTACGGGGCTTGTCTAAGGGATTTCCCACATAATCACAGCTCATCGGCCCCTTTTTGTAACACGTGTTTGACAATATAAGGCCCATGCCACATGGGTTCAAATTCACCTACCCCCATATTATCATTAGCTTGGTCATATAGCAGGACCAAATCACCCTCAGAAAAAGCACAAGGAGAAACCCACTGATCAAGTGGGACTTAACCCTCTCTTTTTGTGCTTCAATAACTAAAGAAGCAAGACGGTGGGTTTCATCTAGTCGTTCTAAATACAAGAGGAGCTCTTCTTGAGGTGAGGTTTTAGGGAGTAGTTCGAAAACTAATTTGAGTGAGGGAATTTCACACTCAGTCAGTAAAGATGCTTCGAGACCATAGACAAGATGGAATGGTGTGAATCCAGTTGCGTCCTTAGTCGAGGTTTGGCAGTCCCACAAAGTTGAAAAAAGCATGAGATGCCAATTGGATTTGTGCATCCCAATGGTGCACTGAAGCATCGTAACTAAAACTTTGTTTACAACTTCAACTTGGTTGTTGGCCTGAGTGTAATATGGGGTTGAGCCATTATGATGCAAGCCCAACATAGAAGTCATCTCAGTGATCATGTAATCATGAAAATGGGAGCCATGTTCAGTGACAATGGATTGAGGCACTCCAAACCTGGAAATAATGTGATTGAATAGAAATTGCATCATCGTTTTACCGTCACTTGAGTATGTAGGCATTGCTTCGGCCCATTTGGTGAAATAATCCACGAAAATGATAATATAACCATTCTCCCCAGCTGAACGAGGGTTACATGTCATATAGTCAATGCCCCATTTGGAAAAGGGACCAACGGTAATAACGGGGTGGAGGAGAGTGGGTGGGGCGCACATTTTTTGCTGATAAATCTGGCACTCGTGGCATTTACGAACGATAAAGATGCAATCCTTGAAGATGGAGGGCCATAAATAACCAGCATGGAGGATCTTTTGAGCAGTGGCATATTGAGATAGATGATCGCCACATGCGCCAAAATGACAGTCATTTAAGACTCTTTCAGCCTCCTCGAGAGTTAAACATCGGCAAAGAATTGAATCAACACCAACGTGGTATAAAGTAACCCTAATGATACAATAAGGTTGGGATTGATGCCAAATGCGTCGGCGATCATCCTTGGTCAACGCAAACTCGAAGGTGGAATTTTGGAGATACACGATGATATCACCGTACCAAGGATCGATAGTGCTAATCAAAAAAAGAGTCTCATCTGGGATTTGCTCATCAGCACTAACAGGAAGAGAAGCAGAGGGAAGAGAGCAAATCAACTCGGCAAATACAAGTGATTCCTTGGATTTGGGAGTAGTGAACACCAAATCGAATTCCTGGAGGATGACAATCCACTTGGAATACTTGCCCCCAAGTAATTGACGAGTCAGAATGTATGTCATGGAGTTGCACTCGGAAATCACAGTTGTAGTGCGGAGGAGAATATAATGACGAAAGCGTTGAACAGCCTGAGCGACAGCCAAAGCCAACTTCTCGACATGAGCATAACTTGTCTCAGGATAGAGAAGATTGTGGCTGAGGTAGTAAATAACATGTTCATGACCTTCGTCATCGTCTTACACCAATACCATAGCAATGGTGCTAGAGGCTGCAGCTAGATAAAGGAAATAATCGCGATGATAGTTCGGAGGGTGCAACAAAGGAGCATTAATGAGGACAACTTTTAAGTCATTGAAAGATTTTTGGGTAGCCTCATCCTAGGTGAATGGAATTCCTTGTTTAAGCAACCGGGTGAACCCTTAAGCTAGCTCAACATAATTAGGCACAAAAAAATGAAGGAAATTTTCTTCCCCTTGCAGACTCTGTAATTGATGCAACGAAGAGGGAGGGCGTAGATTGAAAATAAGCTCAACTTTAAGAGGATCAAGATGAATTCCATATTTCAAAATGATAAAACTGAGGAGTCATCCAGATTCAATGCAGAAGACACATTTATGCAGATTCAGCCGAATGTTATAGTGTCTATAGTGAAGAAAGATTTTCCGAAGATGATCAAGATGGTCATGGCGCTTACGTGAATGAGCAGGAAGATCATCAAAATAAGACTGAATGATGTTTTTAATGTCATGGAAAGCATATGACATCGCTCTTTGAAAAGTTTCCCTAGCATTCTTAAGGCCAAAAGGGAGCTTTTTATATGCAAAAGTTCCCCACGGACAGATAAAGGCGGTCTTATCTTGATTAGCTAGTGAATGTTTATCTAGCTATAACTAGAAAAACCATCCATAAAGGAGAAAATCTCACTCCCAACACATTCATTGATGATTTGGTCTATAAAAGGAGTGGGGTAATTATCCTTTTGACAGGCATGATTAAGGTCACGGTAATGAACGCAAACCCGAATGGTGCCTTGCTTGTTCATTACCAGTACAATATTTGACACCTAATCTATCAGAGGGATAGGATAAATAAATCCAACTTTAAGAAGTTTTTCAACTTCCCCCTTAATGGCAGTCGCCTTTCTAGAGTGCACTAGACGAAGTCATTGTTGAACGGGCTTCGCATTAGGATAAGTTGGAATCTCTTGCGCGACTATACTTGGGTCAATGTTGGACATTTCTTCATATGACCATGCAAAAATGTCTTGAAACTCTTGAAAAAGATGAGTATAGAGCTTGATCTCATTAGGTGAACAAGTCACCCCAATATGAACATTTTCAATGATACCTGACTTAACGGAAATGTTAATGGGCATTGTTTGGGTAATATTACCCATGTTTCCTTCCGACCACACTTCATGAGTCATAATAGGTGTTTGAAGTGGTTGGGTCAGGAAAAGAAGAGAAATTCTCAAGACAGGTAGACATGACCACTGGGCCAGGCAAGAACAAGGAATGATGATGAGTATCATTCCATGGTGCTTCCTCCAGAGACATAATTTCCATGATACTTTCATTAGAAAAAAATGTCTCGGTTTAGGGATCAGGGGAATTCGAAGAACCAAGCCACAAGGATTGAGAATATGTGTCAAGAGACGCACTCAAAATAGTATGATCAGTGGGTACTGAAGCTAAAGCCGAACCAATATCCACATAATTGATCTTGGCAGGGTTTAATGGCATGACATCACCCCATGTATCAACAAGATTAGGAGAGGGAATGACCCAAGGATCAAACTTAACTGAGATCATGTTGACTCAGGAAACATACGAAGGTGGGAGAGGAAAAATACCCATCAAGGCAGGATCTTTAAAGAGTCCAACCCCCACACTCTCATAAGGAGCACCTGTATGCTTCATGTATGGAACATTGCCATCCGAGGAAGAAGAAGCAAAGAAAGATAGCTAGTAAACCATGCCAATTTTCCCTTGACGGAGAAAACAGAGCATGCGGAATAGAGAAGAGGCCACAACATGCATAACATGGGTCCAACTCCATCCAAGTAGAATATTATAATTAAGATTTTCATCTATAATTTCTATTTTGACATGTACTATCTTGCCTTCCAAGGTAATGGCAAGATTAGGAAGGACACCGAATGGTCAAGAATCATGCCCATCAAAGGCTTCCAAAGTGTTAGGTGATTGGTTCAAGGTAGGAGAAGCAATTTCCTTCCAATAAGAGACATACATGATGTGGGTGGAAGCACCTTCATCAATGACGGTCCTATGAATTGTCTTCTCATTAATGATCACCTAAATGAGAAAGGAAATTTGATGAGCTAAGCATAGAACATGGTTTTCTAGATCAAAACAAATGAGATTGGAGTCAAATGGATCAATACCTCCAATAGTTGACATCAACGCTTTCTACTGTGAAGGACAACTTTGAAGGACCTCGAGAGTAGACATAGTTGATGGTGCTTGAGCTAAATCCTCAACAATGTTATAATGCTGAATGGCTTGAGCGTTTTGATTATACGAGGACTTTCTCAGAATACCCCGAGAGGGTGGTTGAATAGTGGAATCAAGATTATGTCACTATATATGGAGAGGACCAGAGGTAGAAGGAACAAAGGAGGAAGAGGCACATTCTTTCTCTTTCCCTGCTATCAGAGTAGGTGTTTGATAATCTTTCAATTTGGTAGCTACATTTATAGGTGTACTCATCATAAACACTTGGGAACCTGATGAAGCGAAAGACTAAGGTTGGTATACCATTTGGGTTTGCTGGGACGGAAAGCGCTCTTTCAAGATAGGTTGGGTCCCTTTGAGAAAGCGACTAACTTCAAACCATTAGGTACAATCTTTAGTATAGTGATCCTCCTCGTAGATGAGGCATGGATACTTAGGATTCCTTTTAGAAGCATCACCAACAGACGACTTAGGAGGGCCTAGTTTTGGGGCATCGGCTTTAGCCTTTCCTTTTCCCTTCTTTTTACCTTTAGAGGATTTGTCCGCTACGGTAGACTGGGCAACGTGTAAAATAGAACTGGTACCAGTAGATGAATATGATGTATCAGAAACAACAACCTTAGAGGTTTTACCAGGATGAGGTGAATTTTGAGAGGGATCATTGGAACTAGTGTTTGAGACTGCCTTTTGCTTGGAAGAAGATTTCACGGGGCTCCAGGACACAGAACTAATCACTTCATCAATAGGTGGGGTAGCCGCAGACTTCGATGTTGTTAGATTGGATGATGGTCTTGGACCATCGGGTAACATATCATATAGCGTGCCAAATTGTGAGTAGATGAGGTCTAAATACTGGGCACGAGTGATGGCTTGCTCCTCAGTGACACCACCACCCAAAGCTATGTCCTCAGCAATGTTTTTAACAAATGACTTGGTAAACCATTCTATCAACAATTGGTCAACAATTTCAAACTTTATTAGGTGATGCCGATGCCTCCATTCATGGATATAATTAGAGATATGGGTTGCAGTGTCTTTCTTAAGGGACGTAAGCAGATGGGTGCCAGTTTCATAGCGAATTGGCAGCTGAAAATATGTGAGGAAAGCCATAGCAAGAGTGTTGAAGTCATTGTAGGTACCTCGAGGCAATTCGATGTACCACTTGGGTGTAGCACCTGTGAAGGTTCATTGAAAAATTTGGAGATGAATGGAATCATCAAAGTATGAATTGTAGGAGCACCAGTGGTGATATGTCATCACTTGGGCTTGTGGATCCTCCTTCCCTTTTCCCTCAAACTTTAGACAATCTCATGGAATCTTGGACGGAACTTGAGGCTAGTATGGCAAATGAAGAATGGGATCATTCATGAGTCTAGAAACATTTGGCAGCTCCAATGTGGCCAAGAATGGAAAGTGTGTGTTAAAAGGCATTTGGGGCCTCTAAGCATGCCCAGACTATAGAACACATCCTTGTTAGTAAGGATTTTGTCCCCATAGTTGAGGATTTTGTCCATATGGCATTTGATTTTTCCCCCACTGTAGGTTACCTTACTTGTAGGGAGGATTCTGACCTGGGTAGCCTTGATATTGTCCGGCCATAGGCTGCTGATAAGCAACATATGGATTAAAAGGTTGTTGAGCCTGTTGGCCTTGGATATGGATTTTGCACCTGCTACCCCTGGACATAAGGTTTTTGAACCTTCTGCCCTTGGGCATAAGTATTTTGCACTTGCTACCCTTGGGCATAAGAATTTTGAGCCTATTTCCCGTGGACATAAGGATTTTGAGCCTACTACTGCAGGACTTGACCTTGGCCTTGTAAAGGTTGACCCTGTTGATATGATTACAAGGGTTGTTGCTGTCTGGGCTGGCCCTATTGCTGCAAAGGCTAACCTTTCTACTATAAAAGTTGTCCCTGCGGCTGCAAAGGTTAACCTTGTGACAACATAGGTTGGGAAGCTTGGTGAACAAACTACAGCTGCGGCTGTAAAGTTTGTTGCGACTATTGCAAGGGTTTCCCTTGTGGTTGATGCAATTTTCCTTGTTGCTATAGTGTTTTCCCTTGCTTCTGCAAGGATGGACCTTGTAGCTGCAAAGGTTTCCCTTGCTTTTGCAAGGGTTTCCCTTGCTGTGGCAAGGGTACTTGGACAGTTCCTGGATGAATACCTTGAAAGTGACTGAATTGGATTTGGTCGTATCCACCAGGCATGACAGATGGACCAGGTTGGACATAAGGTCCATCTTGAGGGACGTAAGGTGGATTTACCATCGCTTGTGAACCATATCGAGCATAAGGAGGTTGGAATGGAACTTGAGCCACATATGGCTGTTGACACTAGATGGTACTTGACCCAAACAGACCAGCATGGTTCAAATGCTAGTATTGGACATTACTCGATCAAGAAGGACCAACAAAGTTAGGAATAACATTGTAATAGGGTTGATTCACTCCAACCATGTGAGTTTGTGAGCCACTTACATTGGTTGTGCCTTCGGAGGAATCTTCCCCCCAGGCAGTGGTACATCTTGTCCACTTACTGGAGGGGTTGAAGAACTTACAGACACTTGACTTGACACTATTGGTTGAACCAAAAGAGTTAGTTAAAATGACGAAATGAGCGGATTCAGAATGGTGGGTTGCACTGGAACTGAAGTGACTACAGTGTGCACATTCAGTTGAGAGTTTGGGTTCTGAACAAATAGACATAGCTCTAAACGACTAGATAGGGTTATGATATAATGATGAGGCACTAGGAATGCCCCACACCAACTGAGCTAGAGAGGTATAACCGTGCAGAAATGAAGGCCGACTATACTCAGGGTAAACGCTAGTCGGAATGCTTCCCATGTAAGGGAGTCCTTTAGGAGGGAATTGATATCCTTGTTCATCAACAACATGAGGAGTGTGTGTAGCATAAACCTCTGAGTGACCTGGAGAGGAAACTGGAATCTCACCTTTTGATTCCATGGGTGGAAATAAACGATGATGGACAAACGAAGATGTTTGAGGGGATAATTCCAAAGGAATACCCGGCTGATCGTATGGACTGTACGGATGTTGCAGTGATATCACAACATGATTGAATAAAGGATTCAGAGGAAAAACAACCATTCCTTGCTGACCTTCAGGGGTTGGTGGACTCTCAGGAGTCTCGATAGGATTATCTAGAGATACTGGGCTAGATTCGTAAGGTGACCCAATATCTGATGGGGGAGGACAAGATGACAAAGGTTGAATACTCATAACAATTCCAAGTTCAACACCTTGATCCTCGAGTGATTGTGGGAGTTCAGGAAGAGGCTCCTTAGATAATATTTCAGATGGAGGAGTGGAAGAGGAACTAGGCAAACCTGATGGTTCTACACAATGACTTTGTCTCTAAAAACAAGAGAAAAGAAATTAATTTCAGGGCTTCTTCAAAATATATTAAAGGTATACTCACGATGTGGTCCAGAATAAGACTATCTGGAATGTGATGGGATCATGGGCAAATGCATTTTAAGACGTTGAAACAAACTGGTGCGCTTTCATGTTTTAAGAGTCGAGAAAAAGGCAAATATGAATCTATCACTTTTGGTTTGAACGAGCTGGAAAGGAAAAGTTCTTTATGATATTTTAAATTTAAAGAGTCAAAAAGACCAAGACGATTGCTCAGGATAATCTAGGAAAAAGGATTACCAAGTAACCGTGAATTGTAGAATACCTCCCAATGAATTGAGAAGTATGGGTAGGCAATCTCCCCGAATACTTTGTTCCGTGTATCACATTTACAAGGCGGTAGACTCGACTTCCTAGGGATAAAGGATTGCAAACCTAGTGGGGTCTCCCTTTATATACGTGATGGTATAGGGAGCACAATTTTGTACTAGCACTGTATAGTGTCGAAGCAAATGACGACTGCTAGGTTTAAAGACTCCGGAACACATCTCTAGCCTAGACCTCTAAAATGTGAGCATTAAGTTTCAAATGTGCCTTAGGTTAATTGAATACATTTTAAAGTTTATCTTGAAATTATGTCTTAGTATTCAGGCCTTATTGATATGACTCGAAAAACTCCTATGCAACTGAATGAGACAAAACCCTTTCAATTCGATGAATGTAGACTCGACTTCCTAGGGATAAAGGATTGCAAACCTAGTGGGGTCTCCCTTTATATACGTGATGGCATAGGGAGCACAATTCTGTACTAGCACTGTCTAGTGTCGAAGCAAATGACGACTGCTAGGTTTAAAGACTCCGGAACACATCTCTAGCCTCGACCTCTAAAATGTGAGCATTAAGTTTCAAATGTGCCTTAGGTTAATTGAATACATTTTAAAGTTTATCTTGAAATTATGTCCTAGTATTCAGGCCTTATTGATATGACTCAAAAAAATCCTATATGCAACTAAATGAGACAAAACCCTTTCAATTCGATGAATGTTTATACAAATGAGAGTAGAGAAAACAATCAATGCAACAAACAAGAAACTGAAAGCAAAATGACTCTTCACTACTTCGCTTTTTTAAAACAAAATAATGAAAATTCTTTCCACTTCCTATCTTCCTATCAAATTCACTTCAACTATTCCTTTCAATGGTAAAAGAAGTTCACTTCGTTTCGAATGAAAATGATGATGCAATTCTAGTTTTCAATGATGCTACCTAATGCAACATATCGATCCAACAAACTAGAATGATGTACTTTTCGATGGAATGATAAAATGAATCCTTCACATAAACACTTCAATAAATTTTTTCAAACAACCAACATCAATCATATGCAAAGCATGGAAAAGAGAACTCTTTTCCAAACCAATCATGCAAAGACTCAATAGAAACAAGACGAGCATTTGTAATCTATGCTCGAAAAGAGAAGTTAAACTAAGAGAAGAGAAAACGAAACTTTTCAAACTTATTCAATTGAAACCAAAGCAATAAAAGGACTAAAACACAAAATGCATGGAGCAGTTAACCAACCACTTGACTTGCTAAGCACACAAACAACTGAATGGACAATGACCTAGATGCCCTAGGGCCACAAACCATCCAAACACTCAAACAATCAAGTAAGGAAATCTCAAACCAAACAAGCACCCCAAACAAGCTAATGAAGCTTTCTAGCTAGGGAGAAAAAAGGAAAACATGCTAAGAGGTAGAAATCATGAGGGAAAAGCACACTAGTTATGATCTAGGAGAAACCATAATCTTTGCCTACAGGAATTGACGCTATTTCCTAATTCACAACAAGTACCACAAGGGGGTATGACGTTACTGTTTTAGAGAAATTGGCATTGGTCGGTGTGACTGTCAAAAAATAAAATATGCTGATCAAGGATTTCAAGGAAAAAATAAAAATTTTCAAATCTCAAAACCAGACTTGTCACTCTAAATTTTAGAATCAAAGAAGTAAACCAGGAAAAACACAGAAAACCAAAGGGAAAGGGTGATACAAAAAAAGTTCACACAAACCACAAAATGAAAAATAATCAAAGAAGAGGGATGGCTCCTCAATGGAGTCGCCAATTTGTGGGATAGGTAAATCTCCTCTACAAATAGAGGTGATCCCTCTAGCCCAAGAGTGTGTCTAGCTGCAAACAAAACAATCTAATGAAGACTTCCTTAGACTAGAATCAAATAAGAGGGCCTACCTCTTAGAATGTTAATCCACATGATGATGACCTTGCTCCTTTGCTCCAACTTCTTTTCGTTCTTCTCCTTCAAATACCTAAAACAAATACACAAGAGACAACAAAAAACATAATAGCATAAAATCACATTCAATCTACTTAAAAAGTCAAGGAATCTTAAACCATCAAATGTAATATGACACTCAATGTAGGAAATAAACCATTAGTTGTATTGGTATAAAACTCAGAAAGAGATACAACTAAAGCCTTGACGTTGCAAGTCTCCTCCGACGTATCCGGGTTCCAACACCGCTTCTAGAATCTCATGGTAGCCTCAACAATGGAAGTTTAAGGCTTCTTCCCTTTAGTTCCAAACCAAACCAAACAAACTATTCTCCCTTTACACACATAAACTAGAAGGCTAAAGTTATAGATATCTTGTTGGTTATTCAAGCTCCAAAAATACTAGTTCAGCTTGGAAAATGAGGAGTTTATATAGCTTTGATGGAGGAGAGATGGTTCCTCTTATGAGGGAGAGGGCTTATCTCTTTGGTTTGTTCCATCTTAATAGGGGAAGGGAGCCCAAATAGACTCTCTCAGCTCTATCTAGCCCAAACATTTACCAGGCTTCTATTCACGAAGCTTCTAGACCTGGAAGCTTTGAATCCATTTTTAAAAACTTTCCAAAAGAGGGTTGGCGCGAGTGATAAAGGGCTCACTTGCATCGTTCGGTGCTAGGTCTGATTTCAAACTCTGCAAATTGGCACGAGGAAGGAACTGATCACTAGCGTCGGTCTTGAAAACTGGGATTGAAGGAAGATTATTAGGAAATGGTGCAAGAGGGGAATGTTCAACACATGAATAGGGATGTAAAGGCATGCTCTTTATGATGGAAAAGCATATAGAGTTCATTGTAGACGTTCTCCAGGATCGAGGAACGGGGAGTATAGGGACAGTGAAAAAATGTTGTGTAACATGAGATAGACATGAAGAGGCGATAGCGCGCCAATAGGATTGCACAAAGAAAGAGAGAAAATAAAAGGCTAGAAGATACTCAGAGGATGTTGCAGGAAGTCTAGTAGAATCTCAGGAAAGAACAAGAGCTACGCAAAAGAGAGAAGGAAGCACAACATGACCCTTAACTGGAACATGAACCATAATAAGAGGAAGTGCAAGGGGCGCAGACAGTGCAAACTGCACCAATACAGGTTGAAGACTATGAACTAGCAGCAGATGAGGAACAAGGTGAGAAGTCACCGAAACAAGAACTTTCTCTACAGGATGAACATATAATAGGACAGATGGATATGGAGGTGGAGCAACTAGAACAGGATCATGATACTGGCCTCATGCCAATAGCAGCTAAGGTCACTCCATGGGCTTCACCAGCTCCAACAAGAGAGCAAGTCCTGAGTGAATAAGGGGATGCCATCCTCCTCGGGGCTCATTTGGGAATAGAGATGTAACATAACCTTTGATGAGTTGCAACACAAAGTTGTACAAGCATGTAGACAGCACACCCCGAATGAGCATGCATCACTTGCGCACTTGGAAGAATGGGTGATTGTGTCAGATGTACAGAGACATCTATCTGCCTTGGCTGATGCTAAAAAGGATTATGCTGAAGCCACTAGCTCAAATGTTAGGTTCTTAATAGCAGAAAACAAGTGCATGGCTAAGGAATTGCAAGCGACCAAGAAGAGAGAGGAATAATCAACAGAATCTACCAGAGTAGGGATGAATGTGGCCATGCTTGCCGAAGTATTGACTCTTGAGATAGTCATGCGAAAATTGTATGGTAGGTTCCTCACCGTGCGCAAGGAAGTTGTCCACCTACATGGTCATCAACAACATTGCACCAAGATAGCACGAATGCTCGCAGACATACATGCGTAGTTGATCATGTACATACATGTACAATGAGGTACAAGGGAGCCCCGCTTCACTTGAACAAGATGATGAAGCCACATGTGGAGTTGGAAAAAGCACCTATCAGGAGTCAGATCTAGAATTATGAGGAACTCTCATCGCTCATCATTAGTATCGAGGCTTCATATGAATGGTTGTACAAGAGTTTGGATGTTGTGGTGAGGAAGTATGACACCCCGTCGATTGGTACACTCACCGAGGCCAAAGAGAAGAACCAATTCAGACTGGAGCTTAATGCGTACTTCGATCAGTTGATGCTCATGGCCACCAGTGAAAATTTGCAAGTCAATGCAGTTAACATGCTGATGTACATCACCGGTCCAATCATTCTCAAGACTAAGTTGCGCATGTTACAAGATGAGTTTGACCGAGGTTCCAAAACAGTGTATGCGGAGGCAATGGAGGCAAGAGTTCATTTCCATAAGAACTTCATCAAGGAGTACATAGACACCATTGCACACTATTAAGCATGGTATTAGTTCATCACTGAGGATCACAGAGAGAAGGTTGATGAGCTAGTCTTTCCACAATCGTCCAAGTCTTAGTTTTTTCTTGTCTAGCTGACTCAAGCCAATTTTTTCCCACATGAGTGTATGTTAAAAATGTATCATTTTTTTAAACATGATGTAAAGTGAAATTGCAAGTGTCATTATTGGAATA
Organism: Pinus taeda; assembly: GCA_000404065.3. NCBI lineage: Eukaryota > Viridiplantae > Streptophyta > Pinopsida > Pinales > Pinaceae > Pinus > Pinus taeda. The sequence goes on along the minus strand of APFE031338694.1, from coordinate 37,252 downwards.
CAAACAACCATATGTAATGTAAAGAGCCATGAGGGTAGTCCAAGAGTCACAAAGGGGAATGTCAAGGGCCACCCCACCCTTTGTTATAAATAGAACCTCATAACTCATAGAAGGGGATTTTGGGAGCCAAGCTTTTGCTAGGCATTTCTTAGAGAGGGCTTGGAGAGTATTGTGACAAGGCTTGGCTTCTCCACAGTGCAGAGCGAGTACATCTCTTTGGGGGACCAGGCAATATTGACTGTAACGTTCCACTATTGGCGCTAGTGGTTGTCATGGTTGTATGTATGTATGGAACTTTCACTTTATATAATATAACAGATCCAACACATTTCATGCATATGTTGTTATTGTAGTTTGACTATTTTGGTTACTTTAGCAATGTATGTAGTTTTACTTACACATTGATGTATGGACTATTTTGTATGTGGTTGTATGAATCTTATTGAAGTGTGTTGTTGGTTTAACGCATCACTCTGGATTGTCAACTATTTTTCTTTTTAGTTTGTGATGTCATTCAGCGCATGTGTTCCTTTCAGGTTGCGTACTATTAAAGGCTTATAAGGGATACACTTCTTTTCCCCTTTTGTCTGTTAGAACCTGCCCATGCATCTCTCATGACTTGCTGCAAGGCCACACACTTTCTTCTGAAAAGGATACCTTTCTTACCTGCATGTTATCGCAGTCAAGGCATAGATTTATTACCCACTTCTGGGACTCCTACTCCAAACGGTTTGAAGTCTAGCTGGGACTTCTTATCAGGGAAATCCCCTGACATGTTGGCGAGTCTAGCAACGTCAACAACTAGACAAGGTGGTCCTAGACCAGAAGGAGTTGAAGTTCTATCTCAAGAATACCAAAGAGCATCTACCTCTCAACCCTCATCCTAGATGTTGCAACAAGGAACGCCTTAGTGTATTAGGTAGACCACTCAAGTCCCCCTTAACTTTTATGAATTTAGATATAAAATTTCATTAATCTTTTAATTAGACATAATTGTTATAGATTGAAAGGCTTGCATATTACACGTTCTCTAGAATTTCCTGGACTCACTTAATTTTTTGTTTTATAGTGCAAGATATTGTTTCATTTTATGACTCCTACTCTAACACTCAATTTGCTATTGATTCATTGTTATTTTGTTAATGGTCTAGTTTCCCTAACGGAAAATCATTCATAGTCATAGCTTGAACCTTCAATATTTTCATGATATAATAGAAAATATAATTCACCAAAATAATCTAATACATTTTTAATAATTGCAAAATTAATTACCATTATCAAACAACTAAATCATAATAAATTTTATTACTCTAAAATATATTATAATAATATTTAATTAAAAAAATTATAACCAAATTAACATCACATTGGTATATAAGCCATTTATTTATATATAAAAACGTATTGTTCAACATCTTGCATAGTTTAGGTAGAGTCAAATTAAAGTAAATAAATGAAAAAATAATGAAGAAGACCAAATTCATTTGATTCACTTTTTGCACGAAACCATTAAAAAATAAATAATAATGTTTAATAAATCTTGACCATTCAAAAATAAATTATAATTTTTTGGTTATATTATATATATATATATATATATATATATATATATATATATATATATAAAACAATTATTGCATTGAATTTAGGGAAAAAAAATCATTTAAAAAAAGTCGAAAATGTAATTTAAATTTAAATTTTGGATTTTCAAATACATTTTAATTAATTTTATTTAAAATTTTGTTAAAATTTTATTAAAATTGTAAATTAAATGTTTTCATTTTTTAAGTTAAATTTATTTATTTATTTAAAAAATAAATTATAAAATAAAAACATTTTAATTTGATAAATGAAAAATAAAATGTTTAAAATATACATTTTAATATCACATTTTAATATATGTCAATTTTTAACCTTAATAATAAATTTATTACCATAAGCTTTAATAATAAATTAATATTATAATATGATGGATGATAAAGTTCACCAACTACAATGATTAAAATAATTGGAATATGCAGCTCCCTTTTATGCAAAAAGTATTTGACAACAACAGATGGTGAAAAATGTGTTTCTCGTTAAACTAAAAAAAATCTAAATCTAAGTCTTCTTTAAAAGATCAAGAAACCTAATAAAGTATACCTAAAATGCAAACACAACACAACACAGAATAATATAAGAAGGAATTGGTTCATTGTCTTATAGATAAGCAACTAGAATCCATTGAATGGTTTGTAAGAGGGAATTAGTTCATTGTCTTATAGATAAGAAACTAGGATCCATTGAAGGGTTTGTAATGATGATCTGCATGACTTACCAATACAAAGGTGGAAGGTTCCTCTTCCAATATGTACTGCTTCCAACAATATTCTCCCAAGTTTTTTATGTTTTGTTTTATTCCTTTGGAAAACAGTGCATACAATGTAAAGTTTATTGTACTATGTGGTACTTAGTGTAGTACTTGGAGGATGCTTATGTCATCTTTATATTTTAGTGATAAGTAGAGTGTAAATATATTTTTATAAATGGTTGTTTCTATAAATCGATATGTAAATATGTTTCTACAAATTTTTATGGCATTTTTAAATTTTATAAATGGAATAAAACAAATTAAAATTTTATTGAATTTTTTAAAGTAAAGTTTAATAAATTTAATTTAATTTAAATTTATAGAGATAGGGTAAAACACAATATTATATAATTTATAAAATATTTTTTATATTATTTAATCTAATTTTTGGGTCTAGATATGCTCTCCAACCTACTATGGTGAGATATGAATGTAATGTAAACAAATAAAATGGAATGCAATAATTATAATTATTAGTAAATATTTTCGCTTAGTAAAGTTAATAAACTAAAACTAAAATAAAATAAAAATAACATAATATTAATAATTATTATATAAATTCAAATAATAATTAAACCAACCTAGATCCATTTTAACTCCAAATTTTTATATCAGAGTTTTGATCCCTCTCCACGTTGGGTAGATCACAAGTTGATGAATCTAAGGTGATATGTTAAATTAGAATTAATATATTAAAATTGGTGCAACATGTGTTGATAAAGTTTTTGTTATAATCTCTTAAGGATAAATGTTCATGGAGATGAATTTGTATTATACCTTTATTTTTAGTCTAATTTTATTTTGGGATGTTCTAGGTTCTTATATTTTGTGTAAAATTAGGCATTTCAACATTACAAAGTTACTGTTTATTTTTAGACATTCTCTTTCTTCATTTTTACCTCTACAAATTTGGAAATATCAATATTGAGGGGCATTGCATTAGCTATGAAGATAATAGAAAATATAGTCATACCATAAAACACACAAGAATGAAAATATATGCTATGTGTTTGGAGACACCAAACACATCATTAAATTTAGTATTGGAAATCAATATATGCACATGCAAACCAAACCTATCATTGAATTTAATATTAGAAATATGTTTTCCCTCAACATTTTATTACTGGAAATCAATATATGCACATGCAAACCAAACCTATCATTAAATTTAATATTGGAAATATGTTTTCTTCAAAATTTGAAATTTGATTATAATATGACATCTCTATAATTAATGTGTTTCAATTATTAGATTTTCAGTTATGAAAAAATGAGTTATTTTTCATCTTATACAGGGTAAGGGGGCAGCATTTGATTAATAATACGTAGCTAATCGAAATTTATTTTTTAATTCAATGTAAATGAGATATGTGAAGTGATGTTTTTTGTTTAAAATTCCATGACACATATTATTCTTTATTCCTTATATTATACATGATACCTAGTGTTGAGGGTTTAACATACACATTTACAGCGTTCAACCCAACCCATGTGTCTCTCCACTAAAAGTCACACCCATCATTGCGAAGTAGGAAAGTGTTCCTTCTTTGGACAGAGGCAACCCCTCTAGCCCTAGAGTGGGTCTAGTCACAGCAAAGACAAAATAACAATTGATTCCATTAAATAGTCGTCGTTGGAGGCCTATCTAAAACCGGTGGTTAACGAAGTTCCATTGCGCTACTCCAGTTTCTGTTTCTTCTCCTCAATGAGCAATCAACTTGAAACACCACAAGAAAACAACAGAGCATGTAATCAAGAAACAACAATGATCTATTTACCTATAAAGTCAAGAAATCATAAGCTATCAAGTAAATTGTACACAAGATATAGGAAATCATCATTGATTGTATTAAGATGAATAGAGAGTAAAGCTTACAACCAAGTCTTGACATCGCAAGCCTTCTCGGAGGGTCCAGCCAGTATGTTTCTTCAAGCATTCACTCTCAAGAATGGGTCTCCCAAATAGACAATATCTCTCTCTCACTCACAAGATTTAATACAAAGTTAAGGGCACTCCACAACCTCTTATCAAACTATTAGCAATCCCACACTTGACACACTCACACCAAAGCCATCTACTAAAATCAAAAGCACTAGCAACACTATCCAACCAAAGGAACCAGTAGATCATAGCAATGGTGAGTGATTTTATAGGAGAAGGAGTCTCCATGAAATGAGGGAGAGGGAGCTTATCCTCAAGGGAGGTTGCACAAAAGACGAAACCACCATCCTAGAGGAGGAAGGGTGACCCAAACTGACCCAACAACTAGCTTTAGAGACATCCAGAAGGCCAACTATTTGAACAAATTCGCCCAATATGGATCGTCGCTAGTCGTGAACTAAGTCTCAGCGACGACATCGCAAGGAGGCAATGCATGTAGACCAATCGTCATGATAAATAACTAATAGCCTCGTGCCGGGCCTTGAAATTCAACTGTCGTAGGAAACAGGTGTACACCTGTGATGGTGGCGCAATGAGACCGTTTATGACCAGGGATCGTCGCATATATTAAGGGCTTAATTGCGATGAGGCAGAAACTTAGTCAAAAAGGGTCAATCTTCAGCATTAGAGAGCATTTGTTTAATCTTCTTACATGAGTGGGAAGATATGAACATGTTTATTTGATACATGACACAAAAAAGGGACGGAGATAAGGACAGTGACAAATTACTGTGTAACAAATGCCCCCTAAAGCATGAAGCCTGAGAGAGTGGGAGGGGTGAAATACTTTACGAAATTGTCTGAACTGGAACACCACCTTGAAGAACCTGTAGGTGCAAGTACAATTGATATCTCTGATAGTGAAATACATGTAGTCTAGGCATGGGTGCAGCCATTCAAAAGACATATGAAACTTGGTCTGTGGTATGGACGCAACCACCTAGTTATAAGACCATGATAATGATAAAGGTATGGTTGCAACCATCCATGAAGACTTAGGTATGGTCACAGCCATCCATCAAAGGGTGATGTATATAATCACGAACCAATTCACGCAGTCTGAACATATGTAATCTTAGTCTGGGGTCTTGAAACCCAACCGATCAAAGTACAAATTCTAGCATGCGAATAGATGTGCTGAGGTCGAGCATGATAGAAAGTCGCTTCATTACTGGTCAATGATGAAAACCATTAACAAGCACGAGAGAAACCACCAATAATGCTAGTGGCTCTCAAGGCACTATCTAGTACAATCCACTAAGTGTGAAAAGTGAGCTAAAGTCGAACACACATGGAATCACCCAATCAAAGAACTTGCCATTGAGGGATGCAAGCTCCAAGGTACCAAAGGGGATCTCTAGACCAATCTCTTAGATAATGAGCTGGTGTCGATAGGAGACGGTCCGTCGCAGGAGGGCCATAATATTTCCCCTATCAACCACATGAGATAAGGAACAAGTGGTAGGTGGTCAAACAAAGTATCAGAGGAGGAGGTAAGGGTGTGAACTACAGAAGGATTATACTCTTGAACATATCAGCGACACGACTCCGGAATGTGGCAGCATTTTGGTACCAAAGGATTGGAGGTTTGATGGAGACAACATGGATAAGATGGAATGAGGCAAAATGGCAACCCAAAAACCTTGGAAGGCCAAATGATGATGTGATGATATCCCAACCCGACAAGAAGCAAAAATGTTGATGTTCAAGAGTGACTAGCTGCCATAGATAACCAATGATGACTTCCAAATTTTTCCCCCACCATTGCTGGCGAGTGTCCCAATTATTTTTGAAACAAGCTTGAAGGGGATAGCATATGCTTGTAATATAAGTTTGACCTTCCGACAAATCCAACCTAGTAATAGTTTAATGAGCCCTAGGGAGGAGAAGCTCAAGTCTCGTCATGGCGATGAGTCCATTGTCGTCAGGGTTTAATGAGTATGACATAGGGAAAACTCAGAGTATTTTTCAAGTTTAGAGAGCTTGAAAAAGACACGAAAAATAAAATTTGAGGAGGGGTCATTTTTCATAAATTTGTGTCCCTCGAGCCCGAAAAAATAGAAAACAATTCCCGAGAGAACTGCTTGATCATTACGACCAAGGAGTATTTTTCGTAATTAGTGGCCCCGATCTAAAAAAGTAAAAAAGAGATCGAAGACATGAAATTTCATAACCAAAAAAGAGCTTCCTATGGATGTAGGATGATAACCTAGTGTGGTCTCCCGATACATTCTTGACGGTACTGGAAGCACAAGTCCGTACTAGTAGCTATTGAGTCGCAGAAGGAGGAATCACCCAACCTTAAGCGAAAGTAATAGTGACTAGGTTTAACGGTGCCAAAGCACGTCTCTAGCCTAGACCTCTAAATAATGTGTGTTATGTTCCAATGCGTTGTTAAGTTCATTCAGTTCATTTTAGATTTGATCTTGAATTAGGTTTCAATTTCCAGGCCCTACCATATGTATATCAAAAAACCCTAGGATGCAGCTAGAATGAGTAAAGCATCTTTCATTTCAATGAAGACCTACTTACAGAAAGGTAGAGAGTTCATTCCCATACCAAGATAAAACCAAGACAATAAAATGAAAAAGAATGCAAGCACTAAGAAACACAATGCATTAACACATCAATCCTACAGTGCATCGATACTACTAATGATAGATTTAAAGTTTGCTTTCCAACTTCTCAAACATGAAAATTTTAAATGCAAATGTACTTTCACTTTCGTATACTAAATGAATGCAATCTTTTTATTTTGATTGTTTTGAATTTAAAGAGACAAACAAGCAAGCATGAACTGATTGATCCAAACAATTGTAATCTATGCTTGGTAGTGAAAAATCAAATCAATATCAAAAATTGGTTCAATAATTGACACTAAACATCAACTAGCAAGAAACAAGTAATGAAAAAGACTCAAGAAAGTCAATAAGATGGTTGCAGATGAATCTTGGGTAGACAAGCAACCAAGACAGATAATTCAAAAACTTGAAAGAGCTAGGTCACAAAGCCAAAAAACACAAGATTCACTCAATGAAACGAAAGAGACAGTACCTTAACCAAAAGCAATTAAAACAAACTAATGGGCAAGGGGAAGATAGTAGGGGATAAACATGATTGGTGGATTCAGGAGGTAAAGTTGAAAAAAAAACTCTACAGGAATCGTCGTTGGTGTAACACCAGCAACTAGTGACGATCAGCCAATAGACACAGCAACAGAGTGATGTCATCGTGAGAGTACACGTCTCTTCCGTGACGTGCTGATTTTAGGACTCGTCACGATTGTACGATAGGATTGAGCGACACATAGATTTATAAAATAGAGATAGGGCAACATCGGCACGACTGTTGAGATTTTATCAGCAACGAACTTAAAAATAATGGTAATGAGTGAAAAATCCCAAACAAAGACCAGACTATTCTTCCAAATAGTAAAGGGATTTCCCAGATTAACCCAGGTGATCCAAAAAACTAATGGTTTAACCCCAAAATTAAAGAGACACTAAATCAAAACCAAACAAAAGAAAACAAGAAAAAAACATACAAAGGACTCCCCAACGGAGTCGCCAACTTGTGAAGTAGGAAAGTGTTCCCTCTATAGACAAAGTCAACCCCTCTAGCCCTAGAGTTGGTCTAGTTAGAACAAAGACAAAACAACAATTGATTCCCTTAAATAGTCATCGTTGGAGGCCTACCTCAAACCGGTAGTTGATGAAGTTCCATTGTGCTGCTCCAGCGTTCGTTTCTTCTCCTCAATGAGCAATCAACCTAAAACACCACAAGAAAACACCAGAGCAGGTAACCGAGAAACAACAATGATCTATTTACCTATAAAGTCAAGAATCATAAGCTATCAAGTAAATTGAAAACAAGATATAGGAAATCATCATTGATTGTATTAAGATGAATAGAGAGCAAAGCTTACAACCAAGTCTTGACATTGCAAGCCTTCTCAGAGGGTCTAGCCAGTATGTTTCTTCAAGCATTCACTCTCAAGAATGGGTCTCCCAAATAGAAAACATCTCTCTCTCACTCACAAGATTTAATACAAAGTTAAGGGCACTCCACAACCTCTTATCAAACTATTAGAAATCCCACACTTGACACACTCACACCAAAGCTATCTACTAAACTCAAAAGCACTAGCAGCATTGTCCAACCAAAGGAACTAGCAGAGCATATCAATGGTGAGTGATTTTATAGGAGAAGGAGTCTCCATGAAATGAGGGAGAGGGAACTTATCCTCAAGGGAGGTTGCACAAAAGATGAAACCACCATCCCAGAGGAGGAAGGGTGACCCAAACTGATCCAACTACCAGCTCTAGAGACATCCAGAAGGCCGACTATTTGAACAAATTAGCCCAATCTAGATCGTCACTAGTCATGAACTAAGTGTCAGCGTTGGCATCGCAAGGAGGCAATGCATGTAGACCAATCGTCGTGATAAATAGCTAATAGCCTCGTGCTGGGCCTTGAAATTTGACCGTGGGAAATAGGTGTACACCTGCGATGGTCGCGTGATGAGACCGTTTTTGACCAGGGATTGTCGCGTATATTAAGGGCTTAATCATGACAAGGTAGAAAATCAGTCAAAAAGGGTCAATCTTCAGCATTAGAGAGTATTTGCTTAATCTTCTTGCATGAGTGGGAAGATATGAACATGTTTATTTGATACATGACACGGTAGAGGGATTGAGATGGGGACAGTGACAAATTACTGTGTAACAATCATTCATTGACAGTGGAGGCAATAATAATTTAGCCGAGGAGGATACTACAATTTAGAGAAGAATATGTAAAAGTAGGCTTACTCTGAATGAGTATAGAGCATGTGGTTGTTACCAGAACCTTGGTAAGTTGCATGGTGTCTTTACTGGGCAAGTTGTTGTGGTCACTGAGGATGATGATAATGGAGCCTATGGTTGTTGTTTCCAGAACCTGGACAGAGCTTGAGTTCAGGTGTGCTTGGCACTGAAGGGTAGGCTTACTCTGAAAGAGTAAAAAGCTTGTGGTTTTGTTACTAGAACATAAGTGGGTCATAGGGTGTCTTTACTGGGTAGGCTATGGTGGTCACCAGGGAACATGATAATGGAGCTATGTCCCTACATGGACATGTGGTTGTAGACTCCACTGTGACTAAACACGTGCCTGTCCCCGGGGATGGCCCGACATTTATTCGCTCGCATAAAAGAATCACAAAGGGGAAGGAGGGTAAGGCCATCAAAGCTTGTTATGATACCAAACTTCTTAGCTTCGAATTTTATGTGTTATGGGATCATGTCATTATCTTACAGAAATGAGCACTAGTGGGCCGTTGGTTTTTCTCAAAGATGCTCGAAAAAGACATGCAAGTCTAGGTGGAGAAGACATGGTCACCGCTCTTGGGGTATCCACCAAAAATCAATTTTCTTAAGAAATTTTGGTTCAGTGTACATTTTCTGTATTTGGATAACGCAGAAAGAATCCTCAAGGCTCCTTCAGTTCAAGGCAGAAGTTTTTTGCAGCTTCACAAATGGTATATTGGCTACAATCCTCTACATGATACTCCAAAGAATGATATGGTATGGGTCATTATCGGGCCTACCCCTTGAATTTTGGACGAGACGAGATTTGAAGGTGATTGGGAATTCCATTGGTAGATTCATATATTTGGACCTAGGATGAATGGGCGCAAGGAATAAGTGTGTGGCATAGATTTTGGTGGAAGTACATTTCTCAGGTGGTCTCCCTGGAAATGTAGATTTGGAATGGAGACCGATTCAGCTCTGATAAGGAGTGGACTACTGGGGGATCCCCTTCAAATTCTTAAGTTGCCACCACATGGAACATCTTCTAAGTCGATGCCCCCATGGAAGGAAGGTGTAGCCGTTACATTCTCACAATCGGTTGGGACCTGGTCCAATATATCAACATTCTTCTGATTTTCAACCACGAAATCCATATCAAGGTACTTCTCCCTAGACTATGCATATTGTCTCTTCCTCCTCACCTTATCACTCTTCCCCATCCCCTTCCCATCATGTTTCCTATGATGATCCTATATATGTCATGATTTCCCTTCCCCTCGAAGTCGCTGATAAGTCTCTTTGCCCTTTGAATCCGATGGAAGCCCCTTCTCCCCCTCGGGAATTTCCCTCTCCTCTAGATTTTCCTCCCTCGGAGGGTTCCACTTTATTGGCCAAGACTGGTTTCCCCCTCGGCCTTTGAATGGGCAGGCCATCTCTCCCTATATGCCCCCTTTCGAATCGACCAATACTCCTCCCCCTCCTTTCCTTGACGAGGCTTCTCCTCTATCTTCTCCCCACAATTTTATGTGCATTAACTTTGAATTCCTTTTATTAAACCCTTCAATGGACTTGGCAGCCTTGACTATCCATAAGGGATGCCCGTCCACCCTATTCCCCTATCATTAGTCACTCTTTTTCCATTAATATCACTGTCTGCAAGAAGGGGAGAAAAGTCAGTCGACACTTTCAGGGTTGTCATACTGCACATAATTTACATCTTGAGGACTCTGTTGGATTGAGATATATCCCCATTATTTCTACTACTGACTCTCAGGCCCTTAGTGCACATGTGCCCATCAATGGTGTCTCATTATGAATATACTCTCTCTTAATCTTCATGGTTTTGATGACCACACTAACCTTTTGGGTCTTCGTCATCTGTTTTTGTGTATTCGTCCCTTTATCGTTCTCATTCAAGAAACCCTGTCGACTTCTTCATGGGAAATTTCATATTTTCACACTAGTTTCCCTGATTGGTACATTGTGGGGGTGAATTTTTCTGGTATGTCTGGTGGTTTAATTTCCATGTGGGATCCTCGGTGGGAAAATTTGTGTGCCTTTCGTTTTTTTGTTGGAATTCTACTAACTACCCATTTTAAGGGGATCCTCAGTTGTATCCACTTAATTTATATGTGCCATGTAGAGAACGCTCCTATTTTTGGGATCTTATGGAATCCTATGTTTTTCTCAAAATTGGTGATCTAATCATGGCAGGGGAATTTAATGCTACTATATAACCTCGTGAATGTTGGGGGACATAGAGTCGAGTGGACCCCTTGGCTAACCAGTTATATATATTTTTTGTAGATCACCACTTGGTCGATATCTGCCCCTACCCCTACCCACTATCTCCCACTTAGATAATCATAGGTCTGGTGATGAACATATTGGGAAGCACTTAGATCGCTTCCTTGTCCATGAAAACTTGGTTGAGATGATGGGTAATTTGAAATCGACTGTGTACAAGTCATATCTTTTTTATCATTTACCAGTAATTCTACAATGGAGGATGGAGAATATTCGTCAACGGATCCATTTTAAATTCTATGGGATCTAGTTGGATGATCAAGATTTTAATGATTTGGTCACCTCTACATGGAATGAGATTACACATCCACAGGGAGCCTCTTCCATGCTTGATATTACTTGGAGACTTCATACATTAAAGAGCAAGACTAGAACTTGGGAGCGAGAAAAAATCAGAGGATAATCATGGAACTACAACAAATTACTAGTGATATTTCCAATTTCGGCAGGTCCTTGGAAATGAAAACCGTTCCCCACAGGGGCTAAACTTCTTAAGAGCCCTTGAATATAGAAAGAATGAGATTCTAAAGATACAGGAAACTACATGGAGACTCAAGAGAAAGTATGGCTCAGACAGGGGGACCGGAATACTCAATGTTTTCATCATTATGATAACCAAGGAAAAAATATGAACTCTATATGGCACATTGAAACCACTAATGGGGGGGAGCTTAAATATACCACTCCATAGATTCAAAGAGAAGTTGTTGAAAATGTTGAATCATTTTATAAATGCAAATTCGAGTAGACTTCATGGATCAAATATGGGCCTTGTACCTATACCCCTACAATGTTCAATGCGGCAGCAAACAAAGCCATGTATCATCCTGTACTTCTAGAAGAGATTCTTCAGGTAGTTAAATATTTTTCCAAAGACAAATGTCCAGGCTCAGATGGCTGGACCATGGAGATATTCATACATTTCTTTGATTTAATGGGACAAAGTCTACTTGAAGTTGTACAAGAATCCAGGACTTCTCGACAGATCACTCGTCCTATTAACTCCACTTTTTTAGCTTTTATTCTAAAGCCTTCTTCCCCTCACACTTTCTAGGATTTCAGGCCTATCTCCATCAGTAATATCATTTACAAATTGATTTCAATAGTGATTACAAGGCATATCACTAATGTCCTATCTTAATATATTTCTCGGGAGCGATTTGGTTTTTTGGAAAATTGGTTGACACATGATGTAATTACTACTATGCAAGAATGCATATATTATATACATACTAAGACACTGGAGGCACTTGTTATGAAAGTCAACTTACAGAAGGCCTATGACTGTTGAGCCCTGAAACTACATCTCTTCTACACTTTCCTAGACCTTTTTCCCCTCACCAGTGCCTCATAAGCTATCAAAGATCATTACATATTGATTTTAAAAGTGCATTTAAGTGGTTTTCTAACTATATTTTTGTGTTTTCTATTTGACTTAGATTTTTCTCATCAGCTGCGGAATGCAGCCACTTTCCACAGCTGACTTGAGATTTCGTAGCTATTTTTATTGATCTCTAGGTTACAGGTGTCAGCAAGCAAAACGAGGCACGTGGGCAGTTCAGGAATGATCTGGATATGGACCACGTCCTATTGGTTCAGCCAAATTCGTAGAGGAAAGCCTTGGTCAAATGATGGTAAAACGAGGAGGTCTACGGCAAACAGGTCTTTGTTTTCAACACGTGAAGGGTTCGAGACTGTTCCTAGATCCATGGGTTCATTTTGACAGTTGTCGACTGCCTCCACGACGCAAATCCAATAGCCACCTTTTGGTAGATTGAATGATCATGGCAACCAATACGCTAAGCTCATGGGTTCTATGTTTTTACATGTCCTCAACTGAAGGTGTTTCATAGGGAAAACAGTTATGTAATTTCCTTTATAAATAACGCGTTTGCAAACGCATGTAGCTAGTTTTTATATATAGTCTTGCTGTTAGTTCATGTACTTTTCCGTGACATTGATCCTGATGTTGTAACGAGAGGATCCTTCCTCTATTTTTCAATATAACAATACTCTGTTTTATATGACTATGTGAGCGTAATTCGGAATGACAGTGTGTTAACCAAGGCTGTGCAGAGGGCCCCTGCTAGCTGAGGTTTTGTTTCTTTCTTTCTGTAAAGTTTTTATGTGTTGTTGTCTTATTTCCATTGTAGATATTTCATAGTTTTTTCACCTATGTATATTTCATATTTTAGTTATGGTGTTAATGTTTCATTCATGTACATGATTTTCCAAGCATTGTATATTTTTGCTAACACTGATCAGTATGTTTCAGGATAGGATAGGCTCGGGTGTTTTCATACAATTTTTGCAATAAATAGTGACATGAGATTGGCCTCTCTACTGACTTTGTTTTTCTTAGCTTTTCAATTTTAGTTATGCTTTGATTTCAGTCTTATTCATTTGTTGTTGTTAGTTAGTTTAGATATCAAATTCTTCATGTCATTTAACGTTATCTCCAGAGCCATGGCTTAACCTCGAAAAGCTACTTGGCGAGCTATTGGATTATGAGTGAGGTGATTTGATTTTACTTTCATTTTTGCAATCAGATATCAGGTTCTTCATGACATTTGACATTATCCCTAGAGCCATGGCTTAACCCCGAAAAGCTACTTGGCGACCTATCGGATTATGAGTGAAGTGATTTGATTTTACTTTATTTTTTCTTGCAATTAGATATCAAGTTCTTCATGTTATTGACGTTATCTCCAGAGCTGTGGCTTAACCCAGAAAAGCTACTTGGAAAGCTATCGTACTATAAGTGATGTGACTTTATTTTATTTTCATTTGCGAGTAGGTAATTTAGATATCAATTCCTCATGTTATTGACGTTATCTCCAAAGCCATGGCTTAACCCCAAACTTGGTGAGCTATCGAACTATAAGTGAAGTGAATTGATTTTACTTTGTAGTTTTTGATTTGTTTGAGTGCAATAGCTTAACTTTTATTTATGTATTTAGATGAGTAGCAGAGATAGTGATTTCATGATCAGTAGTTCATCATTTGTTTGATTTGAATAGATGCATATTTACATTCTTGTTCAAGTACTAATTTCATCACTAGTATGTTTTGAGATCCTCTGAATTGTTAAGCTCTGGAAGTTATCATAAAGGACATAATTGCCTTAAAATCTATATCCATACTTTCCTTTTAAAGTATTCTTAAAACTTAGGAATAGGATTTCCATTCGCATTAGGAGACAAACAAAGATAAAACCCCCAAAAACAAAATAAAATTGAAAACAATAAAAAGTAAGGAAGAGGTTGTCTTGCACATATAGTGCGCCGCACTTCATCAGTTTACGACTCCCAAATTGATAATTAATGTAGAAATTTAGGACATACTAAATTGACTAAACATTTTGGCGTCGTTTCTAGGGAAGTGTAACTAGGTAGCCAATCTCTTACATAAAAAAAAGAAGAAGGGAAAAATTGATAACTTCTTGAAGTATGCTCTCCTCTTGCACCTAATGCGATCTGTAGGATTAGAAAAGAGAGTTATTAGTTCAATAATTTCTTGATTCTTCTCTCTTGTTGCACCTAGTGTGACCTGGAAGATCAGAAAGAGAATTATTAGCCCGAGTTAAAAAATAAAATAAAAAATAAAAAAATGACATTCATAGAACAAGAGATTCTAGGGGAAGGTTTATAGCTAGGGCCAAAAGTTCGATTTTCACAACTCTAACTACTTCAAGGCATAGACAAAATACACCTCCATCTACTCCCAACCTTAGGATTCATGGAATTGAAGGAGCAGCAACTGAATTCAAAGATTCTCCCACACTATCTACTAAATCTGATCTAGGAGAAGAACCTTTCTTCACTTCTACAGAGGAACATATTGTAATCAAAGAAGTAGAATCACCTAAAGAAGAGGGAAAGGGAGAACCTCTCTCTCGTCCACCATTAATAGAAGAACCAGAAGACTCTGAGGAAACTATCATGATAGAGGAAGTAGTAGATGGATTTGGAGGAGGAGGTAGAGGTAGAGGAAGAGGAAATAATGGAGGTAACAATGGAGGAGGTAGAGGTAATAATGGAGGAAATAGGGAAGGAGATAACTCATTTGGATTCCCTATAGCCAATGAGGAAAATCATACAACAATGAAGAACATTTCACCATCTGTCCTCCCAAACTTTTATGGGTTACGAAGTAAGGATCCTGAAACATTTGTATTTGAGTTTGAAGTCTTGTGCCGAACCTATGACTATATGGACGACTCTCAAAAACTCAAACTGTTTCCTTCAACATTGAAGGGAGCTGCTTTGAAATGGTTCATGGGATTAGTCACTCAATCCATTAGGACTTGGAATGATATGAAACAAACATTTTTGGATAGATACCTGGATTATTGTATGCCCACCAATCATAAGGATCAGGTATTTAAAATGATGCAAAAGGAAGATGAAAACTTGGAGGATTTACTTGAAAGATTTCAATACAACTTAAAGAGAGAAAAAATGAGTAATTTAGATGAGGAAACCTTGAAAGCCCTTCTATTGAAAACCATTAGAGATTAATGGATAGATGTTTTAAACATGATGGGGAAGGGAGACATTTCTCAACTTCCACTTCGTGACATAGCAGAATTATGTGTCCATCTCTCAAGGGGAAATCTAAAACTGGAAAAGGGTAGAGAGATCCTTCTCTTGTTAGAGTAAAAAAATATGCAACTGGATTAGTAAGTAGGGCAGAGATTGGCAATATGCTTGATGAGTTCAAAAGTGATATTCTAAGGAACCTTAGTGAACAACTAGACACCCTTAAAATACAAAACAAGCAGAAAGAAAAAGCTGATGCCTTGGCCATCTTTTGTCCAAAATGTAGAAAGAAACATGCTCTAAGGGAATTCCCCTTAGATGAAAAAGTTGTAGAAACATGTATGATTTGCTCAGAAAGTCATGAGACCAAGGATTGTCCTTCAATTATTGGGCTCAAAGCTGTCTTTCAGGAAGATCCAAATTCAGTAGAGTCCCTTTGTTTTGTTTCAAGAAGACCTTGGTAGGGGCAACAAAATCAAGGATTTAACAATCCTATGAACTTCTAGCTCCTGCCAAATTGGAATTCTTGGTAACAACCTTGGCCGCAACCTCAAAATCCATACCAATCATGGGCACAAGGGATGCAAAATCTTTATGGAAGATTTTCTCAATTTCATCAATATCCTCCATCTTTTCAAAATCAACAAAATCCACAGCTTCCAAATAAAAACCCACAACTTTCATTACCATTTCCACAACAACAACCTTCTCAACAAAATCCAAATTCTCAAATTTTGCTTCCATTTCAACAAAATACAAATCAACTACCAGCCCAGCCATTGCCAAATCCCAACAACAAAAATCCTTAGAATGCTTACATGGTAGAAGGACAACAATTTCCTACCTATATGATTGTTCCTCTTATGATGTCACTCAGGGTCTGTAGAGTTTAGAAAAAAATCTTCTTATAGATGTTCAAGAGCAAGATACCTCTGAGGAGGATTCTCTTAAAGTCAATAAAGGTTCTGAGGAAGCATCTCTTTAAAACCCAATCATTCAAAAAGAAAAATAAAAAGAGTCAACCCCCACAACTCCTATAATTGAGCAAGTTGCATCTTCATCCACACCTCCTTTCCCTGAAAGATTACAAATTGACAAAGGGGTGTAAAAACAAATCTTGTTGCCTGACTATGATTTTCTAGATGAATTAAAGAATGTCTGTATCAAGATCCCCTTGCTACAATCCATTAGAGAGATTCTTATTCTAGCAAAAACAAAAAAGGAGTTGAGTCACAAAAGACCAGGAAGGAAACCAAGAGATAGAAAAACAATCCACCTGGTAGGAAAAATTGCAGATATCATGATGGGAAAAATTACCATGTAGAAATATGTGGATCCAAGTAGTCCAATTGTCAAGACAGATATAAATGGGATAGAAATTCCAAATACTTTGATTGACTTAGGGGCTTCTATAAACATTATAAGTAGACAGACTATGGAATAGCTTAAACTTCCTAATCTTCTTTTTACACCCACCTTACTGCAACTTGCAGATAGATCAATAATCAAACCAGACGGTATACTAGAAGATATTTCAGTCTCCTTAGATTCTTGGGAATATCTAGTAGATTTCATGATTTTGACTCCTAAGAGTAATTTAGGAGGGCACCCACTCATCTTAGGAAGACCTTGGCTAGCCATAGCTAATGCTTTCATTAGTTGTAGATCTGGGGATATGTACATTTCTTATGGTAGTTCAAAAAAGAAATTCAATTTTTATCCTCCAGCAAAAGCAATTACAGAAGTATGAGACAATGAATGGGTTGACGATGAAGATATTATAGAACCTGTCTGTACTATCTCTAAAATTAGTGAAGATAGTCAAGTTTTGAACACATTAGAAAATTTTGAAGCATCTTCAGAATATGACCACACAGTTTCAGTTAGATTTTGATATTGAATATTTATCATCAAGACAAATGTCTCTTTACTCTATGGAAGATTTTGGTAGTTCTACCATTGAAATTTTTCCAGGAAAAACACTAAATGTCAACAAAAGTTTGGAAAAGTCACAACAGGAAGGACTAACCAAAATCTTGCAAAAACAATCTACTGCATTTGCATGGGAGTATATTGATATGAAAGGTATTGACCCTAAGACTTGCATCCATCATATCTATATCGAGGAAAAAAGTAGACCAATCAGACAACCTTAGAGAAGGATGAATCCAAATCTTAGGGAGATAGTGAAAGAAGAGCTCCAAAAACTATTCAATGTAAACTTCATTTACCTAATTTCAGATAGCCGATGGGTTTCTCCTTTGGTTATAGTACCTAAAAAGAATGGTAAATGGATAGTGTGCATTGATTACAGGGAATTGAATAAAGCAACCTTGAAGGATCACTTTCCTTTTCCCTTTATCAATCAAGTATTAGATACATTAGAAGGCAAAAAGTACTTTTAATTTATGGATGGTTTTAGTGGTTATAAAATTCAGATAGCACCTGAGGATCAGGATAAGACCACATTTACCTGTCCATGGGGAACTTTTTCTTATCGAGTGATTCCTTTTGGATTATGTAATGCACCTGCAACATTCCAAAGAGCAGTACTACAAATTTTTTCTGATCTAATCCATGATTGTGTAGAAGTATATATGTATGATTTTACAGTTTATGGTGATTCATTTGAAGAGGCATTAGAAAATTTGGAAATAGTCCTTATAAGATGTAAAGAAACAAACCTTTCATTAAGCCATGAAAAATGCTTTATGATGTTTACTGAAGGTATTGTTTTAGGACATCATATTTCAGGGGATGGGATCAAAGTTGATAGATCAAAAGTTGAAGTCATCTGCAAGTTACCTATTCCAAATTGTCAAAAAGATGTTAGAAGTTTTTTGGGATTTACTGGATATTATAGAAGATTTATAGAAAACTTCACCAAAATAACATCTCCACTCTTCAAACTACTTACAAAAGACTGTGAATTCAAATGGGGTCCTGATTTCCATTCAGCATTTGAAACTTTGAAAACAAGAATATCTGAAGCGCCTATCTTGAGAGGACCAAATTGGAAACTTCCTTTCCATATTTCTACAGATGCTATAGATACAGCTCTAGGGGTTGTGTTGGGACAAAAAGATTTAGTTCCTTATGCCATTTACTATACCAGTAAAAATTTAACTACCACTGAGTTGAATTATACTATGACTGAAAAAGAGTTCTTAGTTGTTGTTCTTGCAATCAATAAGTTCAGACATTATATAACAGGCTATGAAGCTTTTATTCATATTGATCATTCTACAATTAGATATCTAATGAACAAACCCATTACTAATGGTAGAGTTACAAGGTGGTTCCTACTTTTACAGGAATTCAATATTACTGTGTTAGATAGACCAGGGAAACAAAACACAGTCGCTGATCTCTTGTCTAGGATTCAGAATACTAAAGAAGATTCTCTGTAGAGGACAAGTTTCCTGATGAATATTTATTTGCAGTAACTACTAAGACTCCTTGGTATGCAGATATAGCTAACT
>APFE031338694.1:0-17590 GCA_000404065.3 Pinus taeda | reverse complement strand
TCTTTATGAGGATATTTTTACTCGCTTTGGTGTTCCAAGAGAAATTGTGACAGATCAGAGAGGTCAATTCACATCCAAACTGGTGGAGAAGCTCATGGAAGAGTACAAGGTCAAGCACAAAAAATCTACTCCTTACCATCCGCAAGAAAATGGTCAAGTGGAGTCTACAAACAAAGTTATTGAAGGCATCATTACCAAGACTGATCATCTACACAGAAGAGATTGGTAGAAAGGCTTCTAGAAGCCTTATGGGCCTATAGAACTACATGGAGGAATACAACAGGACATTCTCCCTATGAACTTGTTTATGGGAAAGAAGTTCTGCTCCCCATTGAGTTCCAAGTTAGAACTTTCAAGATGGAAGTTCAATTGGGAATGGATCTATCAAAAGCCCAAAAGCATAGAATGGACCAGTTGAATGAACTAGATGAGGTCAGACAAGAAGTAATAATAAGAACTGATCTAGTTCAATATCAAAGAGCTAAGTGGCATGACAAATACATCAAGGAGAAAAAGTTTCAAGAAGGAGATTGGGCATTGCTATTTGATTCCAAGTTAAAAGATTTCAAAGGTAAATTTCAGACTCATTGGCTTGGGCCATATGAGATTGACAAAGTCTTTAGCAATGGAGCAGTAAGAATCAAAACCATTGATGAATATAAAACTCCTCTTATTGTGAATGGTCACATATTAAAGATCTATCATAAGCCACTCTCAAAGGAGGAATTTGTCAAAATCTTTCAAAATAATTCTACAATAAGGCTGGTGAAGAAGAATCCTTCTTCAACACCAGCCTATTCTTTGTTCTTTTCTATTTAAAAAAAATAAAAAATAAAAAAATAAAATAAAATAAAAATTTTTGTATAAGCATGAAAACCAATCGCTGCTTGGCAGTCTTATACAGAAAAGACAGGGCAAAAATCATAAACTTCTAATGCCCTATATTTTCAAAGAAAAAAAAAATCCCTCTCATTTCATTCATAGTTTCATGTCACTTCACTTCATTTCACTTCACTTCACTTCATTTCGTTCCATATTATCATGATATTCTGCCAATAAAAACCCTTTCATGACTAATTTTCATATATCATTCACTCAGTCATCATTAATTTCCATCCATCTCCATTTAGTCATATGTTCACTATGTCAGTTTCTGCAGCTGAATCCTGTTTCCGCAGCTAAAAACTGATTCTGTGGCTAATTGTTGATTCCGTAGCTAACACTCTGTTATTTAGCACTGATAGTCAGATGTTAGCCAAATAATGATGAGAACCAAATGCAAGTATGACAAAGGAAAATATTTTGAAGATATAAAGCACCAAAAGCACCAATAGGAAGCATCCAATCAAGGGTTAGTGGACGGAAGTGGTAAGAATCTAAGGTATGAACAAAATTCATTTCAAGTAGCATTTTAAAGAACATTATATATAGTTGTGAAACCATCAGCTCCATTATGTGTAATGATTCACCTTGATAGCTTTCATAACTTCTGCATGACCTTTGCATAATTCCACCACAAACTTTGCATTAATTTTTAACGGCCTCATGATTCACCTCCAAATTTAATTCGTGTTTAATTGTACGTTGGCATTCCACCTGTTGAACTGGGTAATTATGAGGACGTAATATATTTGACCACAGGTCTTTCCTGCTGCACAAATCCGCATTCATTTTGTGAGCATGCTAACGTCTCTTCCGCAACCTTCTAATTCAAATTTCTGCCAGGCTCACTCTATTTTCATACCATCCCATTGAAGTTGCGTTTGTTATTACTGGCCTGTTTACATAAGCCTCCGCTCCTATTTACATAAGCCTCCGCTCCGTGAACTCATTTTCATTACATGTTCTTTGTTCTTCCGTTAACAACTACTGGTTTTTCTCCATAATCCTTCTCCATCTCCCGCTAACACAACCGTTTCAACTCCGTTAATCCATTACTCACAGTCCATCACTTACAGACATATTTTTAAGGTAGGAGGAAGGAATGGGCCTTCTCATAAGAACAGAGCTGGATGAGCCTAAATTCATGGAGGGTTATCCGCAATTGAAAAGTATATTAAGAAAGGCACGATGGTTGCAGTTCATCCAGAAATTCAGAGGTCACAATAAAGAAGTAACGAAGACATTTGCAAGGTATTTTAATGGCATGGAAGTTGAGGTTGGAGATCTTAAATTCTTAGTCATGGAGGCATCCATTCCAGCAGCAATGGAACTCCCACAAGAGGGGGAATGGTGGTTCAAAAATAAAGACTTTGATGAGAGGGCCTGGAGGATTATTTTGTGTAACCTAGGTATGAATATAACTATCTTCAAACGTGGAATCCTTGTTTTTGCTCCAGAGGAAAAGTGGACTAGTTTATTATTGATAATCCAAAAGTTTATTACATGTGAAGGACGGTTTGGGTCCATGTACATGTACCACATCTGGCTGCTAATGAATTTTCTAGAAAATCAAACCATCAATTTGCCTTAATTTTTGTTGAATAGCTTGAAAACGATGTCCATAACTATACAAAATAATCTGGATGACATAGAGCCCCACCTTTACCATCATGGCCTTGTTAAAATTTTGATTGAAAAATAGTTGAAGGAAAGAAAGGATACTTGGGAACAATTTTTGATTAGAAACTTCTTTCAGGACCCACCTGAAACACCTGAAAGTAGCTCAGCAAAGAAAAGTAGGAGAAGGAAAACAAGTGTCAACATTTAGAACACTCCTACTAACAAAGCTAAAGACACTAGTAAGGAAGAGAAGCTGTCTGAAAGTAGGAAAGAAAGAACTGAGGTTAGGAAGCAAGGGAGACTAAAGGAGAAAAAAAATATTGAAGCTGCCTATCAAACCCTAGAACCTTCCTCAAAAGAGGATCAAATACTTTCTGAAAGACTAATCTACCTTAAGGCACAATCAGCTACAGCAAGGAGAAAAGGGAAAGAAAAACAGAGTGTGGAGAAAGGAGACACCGGCTCACAAAATCTAAGGAGGAGCTCCAGACTTAAAGGAAAATTGAAGAAAGTACAAAACAAAGGGGGCCACTTCATTGACTTAGGAGGGGAAACACCATAACAATATCCAGCAATCCCCCTTGGCCGTAGCCCACAACATACTCCTATTTCTCAACCAGATTTTGAGATCAGTCCTTCTCAGCTAGATTTTGGGGTCAGCCCAAGAAAGGCTACACCTGAGTGTTATCAGGAAATCTAGTGTCCACTTGGAGCTGCTAGTCCCACTAAGAATGGTAGCTATCTTAGAAACAAACAAACTAAAACTACTTTAGCTTTCCTTTATGAGAAGTAGAGAAGAGGGGAACAAAGGACACCAACCTCAATCTTGTGCTTGGTTCCTTGCTCAGTTCCTCTCCTTTTTGATAGATCTTTGCTACTTCTTCTTCGTCTACCCAGCTTCAAAGAGCACCTGTAGAATCAAAGCAGCATAATACTATCGAAGAACAGAGATCTACAAACATAAGAAATACAGGACCATATATGTATTAACCACACAAATGGATATATCATCAAACATACAAGAATGTGGAGGAAAACTTGAATAGCTTTATTAATATCAAGAAAAGCAAAGAGGATTACAACCAATTGTTCTAACCCAGCATCATCCTCCAGCAAGAAAGCCCTTCTTCACCTCATGTAAAGCTTAGATCACCCAACACTATGATGTTGCACCAAGAAACCAACAACACTTCCTTACAAGATACATAGATTCCAGCCTCCAACCTCTGGATCTCTGGGATGAGGGATCCATATATAGATATTTGCAGAGGTGTGAGTCAGCTCTGGGTTTTGATTAGTGTCATTCCACTGATATTTCTTGGCTCCACTTGGAGATTTCATTGATCTCTTACTCATCCTGGGCGGAATTCTAAGAGGCAAGTGTCATATGAGAAGTTTCTAGAAGATTCCTTGATCATCCACTTAGCAAACTGTCTCTGCCACTTGTCTATTCTCGCTCATCGCACCCTATAGAAGGACTTTTCAGTATGCATCACACCTCCCATGTGTGGTAGGCGTGATGCATCACACCCTTTGCACTGGGTAGTCAGTATGGTCCAATTTTGACCAGTTCTTAGCAGTTTTATGTGGATAACCTCTGGGAGATGATGCAATCATCTGACCTTATTCCTTTAGGGCATGAAGCAAAAATTTTAGGGACTTAGGATCCCTTGGTTTATGGACATGTATGATTGGGTTTTCAGTGCCCAAAACTTTCTATAACTGTTGCCCCCCTAAAGCATGAGGTCATTAATCTTTTGATGTTGGGTGAAACTCTTTATCATGAGGATCCGAAGCTTTTTTGAGCTGGAAGGCAACCTGTAATAAAATACAATGCAATACATTATCTTCATAATATTGTTCATGATCTAGTTGAGGCAGGCATTCCCATGCTCAGCTTTATAAATTCATTTTCATGTACATAGGACAAACAATCGTCTGTGTAGCAGACTGATGATTTGGACAGAGTCATCATCCTTTGATTCGAATGATCATCTATTTGGCAATGATGTACATTTGATGTCTTTATATTCCTTAATATATCACAGCCCGGATGGATGAAACTAGATCCGGGGTCTTCAAACTCGTTCAATATTCACTCGGAGTACAAGTCGATCCATGTGAAAGATGTTTTGGAGTCAAACATGGAAAGACATCGCCTGATTACAAGCCAATGATGTAAGCTGTTAACTGGCGCGAGAGGAATCACCGATAATGATGATGACCCTCAAGGTACTATAGTACAATTCACGTGGTGTGAAAATGGGACTTGGCATCGAACACCACGCAAAATATCTCGGTCGAAGGCCATTTATGTAAACCTGTCGCCGAAAGTGAGAAACTTGCCATTGAGGCATGCAAGCTTCAAAGTACTGAAAGGTTTGTTCCTAGGTCGACTTATTGGATAATGAGCTGATGTTGAAAAGAAGCGACCCATCATAGGAGGGCCTTGATGAATCCCACATATACGACACGGAACGGAGCAAATGATTTTAGAGGTGAAAACAATCTGATGATACAGGGTTCAGGGTGGCGGTCATGAAAGAATGGAGTGTGAATGTATTGCAGTGGATGAGACACAAGTAAATTCTTTGAGTGACTTCTCTTGAACATACTGGCGACACTGACATGGATTGGTATCATTAACCCCAAAGATGGATGGTTGGATGGACCAATGGTGATATGACCGGTGAATGGAATAACCCAACCCGACTCGGACATGGAGTGAAAGTGTCATGTTCAAGAGCGACTTGCTATCAATAGAGTTTCTTCAAGTTTTCTTCCCAATTTTCCCCAGTCATTATTGACTAGTACCTCTTTATTTTTATCAAGCTTGAGGAGAATAACATATTCTTGTTCTATAATTCGCCCTTCGGGCGAACTCGTCACTATGTTTTAACGAGCCTAGCGACAGTGAAACTCGTCCTTGTCTATACGACAAGTTTGTTGCTATTGATTTTAACGAGTTTAACCACAATGATAACTCGATCCTTTTTCAAATTTAGAGAGTGTGAAAATAGACGGAGAGGAAACTCCGATGATCCTTTTTCGTCACATAATCCCTTAAGTCCGAAAAAGTATAAAATAATACCAAAGGGATGAATTTTCAGTAGTTTTAACGAGCTGAACAAGACAAGCGCTCGATCTTTTTGTATAATAATCCCTCAGGTCCAAAAAGATTAAAATCTAGAGGAGGGATAGCACTTCCGGTAGCTTTAACGATCTAGAGAGGCCAATCGCTCGGCAATATTTTCATATTTTACGATTCAGGTGAAAAGAGCTTAAAGGAGACTCATTTTTTGAGGAACAAGTGATAATTTTAGGTAGCAGCTGATTCCAGGTAAGGTTTGGAATTTTCCAATCATGGCTAGTGTCACAAGGATGGCTAATAGAATCACTCATCGTAGATGTTCCTCAAAAAGGGTAAATAATCAAATGGAGGCATATGATTGGCCAAAAACAGAGTGGAGGTGATGATGAGAACACAACCAAGGTTCAAAAGCTGATGATAATGCATTCACAATGGTTATTTACCAGAAATTGGTCCATTTTTTAATGAGCTTAAACTTTGGGGAAACATTTGCTCATTTCTTAGGTTTAATTTTTAACGAGCTTGAACTTCGCATAAAAACTGCTCGCGGCGGGTTTATTTTTTAACAAGCTTGAACCTTACGGTAACACTGCTCGTGGCCTGGTTTATTTTTTAATGAGCTTGAACCCGGTGGTAACACTGCTCCTGATAAGTTTGCATGTCCCTAGCATAATAATGCAAATCGAGGTGCATTCCCTCTAAGCTTCATTGCATTCAACACGATGGTTGGAATGAACGTTTACCTTCGAGATCTTTGAAAGACTTGATTTGGAAAGGGAGTTGTTTCATTTTTTAATGAGGTTGACATAGTAAAAGAACTATCCTCATGGCGACCTTTAATCACAACTCATAAGGGGTCATGAAGGAAAGATTTGGTTCCAATGCCCCCAGTACATAGTGTACAAAATCACTGAATTGATCATCAGATGATGTAGCTATGGTAGGGCTTGGAGTCAATACCTCGTGATGATCCACACTATCAAAATGTTTTGAGTTCTTCTTCATCTTATTTGATGTAGAATATCTCATGTGACAGGTTTCCACTGTGGCCACTTCTGCTAGCTTAATTGGAGGTGGAAGGGAAAAAGTCCCCATTAAGGAAGGGTATTTTAGGAGACCTACTCCGATATTTTGAAGCGACTGAGAGCTTCCGTGGATCATCATAATTCTTCCCGTAACTTGTGAGCTGTTGGGGAGAAATGTTTGTTGGTCGACGATTGTGATTCCTCCTTGGAAGGGAAATGCAATCTTCCTGAAGTACGTCGACACAACGGCAGCCATAGCATATATCCAGGGCCTTCCCAGTAGGATGTTGTAATTGAGGTTTCCATTGATAACTTCAACATCAATTTCTACTTTTTTCCCCCCAGTTCGACTTGCAAGTTACTCAATATCCCATATGGGGTGTATGTTCGTCCATCAAATGCTTTTAATGTCGTTGATGATCATGACAAGGGTGGCGAGCCTAAATTTTTCTAGCAACTCATTGACATAATACATGTAGATGCCTCATCATCAATAATTGTTCGATGAACAGTTTTGTTGAGGGCTTTCACTTGAATAAGGAAATCTAGTTGAGTTGGTAACTGAGGGTCATCTCCTTTATGATCAAAGGCCACAAGATTGGAATCTGCTGGGTCAATCCCACCTATCGTTGATAATAAATCCTGCTTTTGGGAGGGGCAATTTTGCAGTACCTCAAGTGTCAACATAGTGGACGGCGATTGGGCCAGATCCTCCACTATATTATAATGTTGTGTTGCTCTAGCACTAGGATTAAATGTCGATTTGTGTACTAATCCCTTTGGTGGATTTATCATTAGCTCAGAAATGATGGGTGGCACAACTTCGGTCGAAGTTGTTGTCGAACTACTAGGTTGATCTGTAGCCTTGTTGTTCGACATCTGTGGATTTCCGTAATCTTTATTCCTTGTCGATATCAAAGCATCATTTTGTTGTTTTGAAATGGAAAACATAAGCACTTGGGATGGGGAAGCATTGTCTCTAGCAACCAAATTTGTTCCTGGGTTTGGAAACAGATCAATGAATACTGCTGAGGTTTTTGAATTCTTGAAGAATTTTCTAAGCTCAGCTTTATATAGACAATCTCTTGTCCGATGATCCTCATCGCATATCTAACACCTTGAAGGAGGTTTCCTTTGCCTAGAAGGGTTTGCAGAAGATTTTTTAGGAGATGCCTCCTCTTGTTTCCTCTTTTTCCCTTTCTTTTTCTTCTTGCCTCCTAGTTGCTTTGGTTCTTTGCCTTTGTCAGTTGACACAGCATTAACCTTCGAGGTGAGAAGTTTGTCATTTGCATTTTGACTAGAAACCGTATGGGCTTTCTTTAACGTAGCCTTTACGGTTTTCGTGCTAGTCGTACCTATCACGCCATCGCTGGCATGAGAGTCTTTGTTTTATTTAGGAGGTGGAGGAATGGAACAAACCGGTCTAGGAGCATCAGGGATTTTATCGTAGAGCGTGCCAGATTGAGTATAGATCAAGTCTAGATATTGTGCACGAGCAATAACTTGCTCTTCAGTGATGACTCCTCTCTTTGCCGCATCTTATGTAATAGAAGGTAACAATGACTTAATAAACCATTCAGCCAACAGCTGATCAGGAACATATGTTTTTACCATTCTACGACGACATCGTCACTCATGAATATGATCGGATATGTGAGTGGCCGTCGTTTGTTTGAAATTGGTAAGAAGCTTTGTTCCCGTTTCGTACCTTATGGGTAGCTGAAAATGGGTTAAAAAGGTTGTGGCTAGGGTACTAAAGTTATCAAACAAAGCTCTAGGCAATTCGATATACCATTTTTCTATCAGACCAGTTAACGTTTGCTGAAAAAGGCGAAGCTTGATCGAATCATCGTTGAGAGTGTTTCATGAACACCACAGATGAAAGGTCTACACATGATTCGATGGGTCTTCACCCTGATTTACATTAAATTTAGGAATATTTGATGGAAGTTTATGTGGAATCATCGACCACCAAGGGGCATAAGCAATTGGATCAATCGTCAACCGGTTTAGATCTGGTAATTCTAGAGTTGCTACAAAGGGCAACTATTGATGCAGGTTAGACGAAGCATACCCAGGATAAGATGGAATCACCTGAGCAGTGGGTCTTTGCATACCAGCATAATGTATTTGATGTTGGTAAATTTGATAAGGTTGATGGGCATAACCATTATAGTATGGTTGTTGATAACCGCTTTGGAAATACGGTTGGCCATTACTTAGAAAGACTTGTTGCTCAGGTCCCTGATATGATTGCTGGAATTGTAATTGTTGATATTGAACCAGCCATGGTTGTTGGACCATTTGCTATTGTCCAATATTGGATGATTGACCAAGATGAGGAGTCATAGTACCTGTTTGAGCTTGAGTCACTCCAGATAAGGAGGCACTAACCTGATGTTGTGGTTGAATCGTTGAGATGAGAGGTTGTTATATTGTAACCTGAGAAACTTGGGGTTGACATACAATAGGTAGCGCTTATACTTGTGATGCGGTCACCATAGTAGGTATAGTGGGAATATTCGACATAAGGTGGACTGGTTGCATTGAATATACAACCCTTGGTTGCTGAGGCAGTATTGGTACCCAACCACTGGATGTAATTCCAGTTTGACCTGAACTTTGTTGTAAACTCCCATATGGTTATTCTCTAGGAGGGAACAATGAAAAGGCATACTACCCCCCATATGGTGGAAATCCAGTACTTAAAGGGTAGATTGGCCTTTGAAGACACATTGGATCAATTTATTGAGTTTCAACATTAGAATAAAGAAAGTAGAGCCTTATAGTCTTTATCAGGTAGTCTTTATAAGGATTGAGCACTTTATAGTTGCGTTGAATCGAACCTTGGGGTGAGGATTTATATATGTTATTTCTTGAAAGTTTTGTCTTTATATATGTTATATCTTTATAAACGTGATATGGATGGATGGGGGTCTTCTTTACTAACCCTTCTTTTTTCTCTTCTTTAGGTGCCTACCAGATGAGAATCCGGATAAAGAAATAGGAACTGACCATGTCATCGAAACAGTCCCTAATTCGACTCTGGCTTGTTGTTGATAACTTGTCGGGATAGATGGTACACCAACGAACATTGTTGGAGTAGTAGTAGGAGGTTCTGCTGCTGCTACGTCAGATGACACAGTCCTGGATGTTGACAGTTGTTCAGACATATCTAGTATATCCAAAAGATTTCCTAGCGATTCTATAGGAACTTGCGATGAAGGGAGACTAATTTCTAAGACCAACGAGGGAACAGTGACATTATTCCGATTAAAATAAATTTTAGATGCTTTGACATAACTTGATTTTCAATTTTTAAGAGTCAAGAAAAAACAAAAGATGACTCTAGTCGCCTTCAATTTTTAATGAGCCTGAAGTGACAAGTGCTCATATGGACCTTTTCCTTTAAGGAGTTTGAAAAGGAATGAAAGAGACTACTTGGAAATCTAGAAGAGGGATTGCCAACCAATCGCAAAACTGCAGAATATTTTTTTACGTTACGGCAGTCAATCTTCTCGATTGTTGTGTTTGTGCATTGTGTTCGATAAGCGGCAGAACGACTCCTAAGGATAGGATAAGCCTATTGTGTCTCCCATATTACTCGATCGGTTTGTGGGGCAAAAGTCTATACTGCACTTGTTTGTCTAAAGAGGAGGAATCCCAACTAGCAATGAGCGATAGTTACTAGCTTTCAGACACTGGAATACGTCTCCAGCGAGACTTTATGTTGGCTTAGTTCCAAATCGTTTTATTTCATTGGCATTTATTTTACAGTTGTTTGCTAAGAATTTTCCTTTCAGGTTCACCGCGTGATGTAGATATACAATTCCTAAAATGCAATCTAAGATGATAAACAATCGTTTAATCTTATTTTTGCAATGAAAATCCTAGCTACTAAGGAAAGAGAACTGAGGTTCTTTCAACATAGAGCACAAAGCACACACTAGATGCACTATCCTAAATCAAACCAACAAGCAGTCTAAATGCAATGCACATGCATGTATTTGTTTTCAACCTTCTTAATGTGTGAATGACAAGAAGAATGCTAAGTACAAATCTGAATTATCTTTTCAAAGTGATAATACTAACACTTTTTTTCAAAATACGAAAGGAAGATAATGATGACACTTTGCGATTTTGAATTTAAAACTACTTTCGACACTTGAAAAACCACTAATTCAAATCAAATACAAGAGTAACAGTGTAATCTACTATCAAGAATAATAGTATTCTCTTCTATGACTGAAAACGACACTTGCGACACTTTCAAATCAAGAAATGACAGTCTGATTATGCTACTTCTTTGTAAAAGAGAACTGAAAATGGCGCAGAAAACATAAAAACATTTACAGTTCTTTGCACAATGGAGGCGGAATGATGGAAAGGAAGGGGGTTTCCATAAAGGTATACCGATCACAGACAGCAAAAATCCTGAATAGAGCTGAAGAGAGTGAAGAAAAACCAAAGTCTGAAGGCAAAATTAACCTTCTCTGACCATTACACCTATTACACATGGAATCCAGTATGCATATCACCTACTGCATACGAGAGGTGCGATGCATACAAACTTCCTTGAAGAGAGGGTGCGATGGTACCAGTGCGAGACTTTTACTTGGTCTTTGGTCACAATTTGCAGTTCATTTCAGGGATTTAGGCTGAGCAAGTGATGTTCAGTAAATATAAATCATAGGGGTTGATCTAATGAAGTTACTAGAGCCACCACTAGGGCAATCAGAATGTTTGAAGATTGATTGTTCAATTTATAAACAAAACCCGGAGATAGACTGAAGCAGCATTGATCTGCGTTGCACTTGCATAACAAATGTAGTTCGAATGCTAGACGGCTTGACTTCAGGCTCCATCTGTAAGTTTATAAAACAAACAAATACAGACTAGCAAACAATCTATTTGCTCCCTAGTGGAGTTGCCATTTTGTTATCGGGAAATCTAGTGCCCACTCGGAGCTGCTAGTCCCACTAAGACTGGTAGCTATATTAGAAACAAACAGACTAAAACTACTTTAGCTTTCCTTTATGAAAATTAGATAAGAGGGGAACAAAGGACACCAATCTCAATCTTGCGCTTGGTTCCTCGCCTTTCTGATAGATCTTTATCGCTTCTTCTTCATCTGCCCAGCTTTAAAGAGCACCTGCATAATCAAAGCAGCATAATACTATCGAAGAACAGAATCTAAAAACATAAGCAATACAGGACCAGATATGTATTGACCACACAAATGCATATATCATCAAAGATACAAGAATGTGGAGAAAAACTTGAATAGCTTTATTAATATCAAGAATAGCAAAGAGGATTACAACCAATTGTTCTAACCCAACATCATCCTCCAACAAGAAATCCCTTCTTCACCTCATGTAAAGCTTAGATCACCCAACACTATGATGTTGCACCAGGAAACCAACAACACTTCCTTACAAGATACATGATTCTAGCCTCCAACCTCTGGATCTCTAGGATAAGGGATCCATATATAGATATTTGCAGAGGTGTGAGTCAGCTCTGAGTTTTTTATTAGTCTCATTCCACTGATAGTTCTTGGCTCCACTTGGAGATTTCATTAATCTCTTACTCATCCCTGGGCGAATTCTGAGAGGCAAGTGTCATATGAGAAGTTTCTAGAAGATTCCTTGATCATCCACTTAGCAAATTTTCTCTGCCACTTGTCTATTCTCGTTCATCGCACCCTGTAGAAGGAATTTTCAGTATGCATCACACCTCCTATGTGTAGTAGGTGCGATGCATCAAACCCTCTGCACTGGGTAGTCAGTATGGTCCAGTTTTGACCAGTTCTGAGTAGTTTTCTGTGGAGAACTTCTGGGAGATGATGTAATCAGCTGACCTTGTTCCTTTAGGGCATGAAGCAACACTTTTAGGGACTTAGGATCCCTTGGTTTATGGACATGTATGATTGGGGTTGCAGTGCCCAAAAATGTCTATAACACTAAGATAGATCCAACCTAGCAAGAAATGTATGATTTTATCTCTAGAGCCATGGTTATACCCGAAAAGCTACTCGAGCTATCATGAATGATGAAGTGATTTAATTTACTTTTACTTTTTTTTTGCAATTAGTATCAGGTTCTTCATTTTATGACGTTACTCCAGACCATGCTTAACCCCGGGAAACTATCTTGGCGAGCTATCAGACTATAAGTGAAGTGAATTGATTTAATTTTCATTTGCAATAGGGTAATTTAGATATTATTCATCAGTTATTTACGTATCTCCAGAGCCATGGCTTAACCCCGAAAAGCTACTTGGCGAGCTATCAGACTATAAGTGAAGTGAATTGATTTTACTTTTATTGGTTTGCAGTTTTTGATTTGTTTGAGTGCAATAGATTAACTTTTATTTCTGTATTTAGATGAGCAGTAGAGATAGTGATTTCATGATCAGTAGTTCATGATTTGTTTGATTTGAATAGTTGCATATTTACATTCTTGTTCAAGTACTAATTTCATCACTAGTATGTTTTGAGATCCTCTGAAGTGTTAAGCTATAGAAGTTATCATAAAGGACATAATTACCTTAAAATCTATATCCATACTTGCCTTCTAAAGTATTCTTAAAACTTAGGAATAGGATTTCCATTCGCATTAGGAGACAACCAAAGATAAAACCCCCAAAAACAAAATAAAATTGAAAACAATAAAAAGTAAGGAAGAGGTTATATTACACATATAGTGTGCCACACTTCATCAGCTTACGACTCCCGGATTGATAATTAATGTAGAAATTTAGGACATACTAAATTGACTAAAAAATGACCGTGTGGACTGGTCATACATTCACCTCATCCTAATAAAAATTGGTCCACTCCCACACAATGTTGAGTGGATAATGGCATATGTTTCTTTGGTATGTTATGTTGTTCTAATTAATGGCTTCCCCTCTAGTTTCTTCCAGTGGGCAGAAGAATTTGTCAAGGATGTTACCTCTCCTCTTTTTTGTTTGTTCTGGTCATGGATGTACTTAGTCTGAAGATCAAAGATGCTTAGTCTAGGGGTATATTTTGGGGTCTCTCTATTTCTCCATAAGTGGTTATCACTCATATATTTTTTGTTAATGAAATTCTTACTTTTGGTATTGTTTCGAGAGCACAATGGTTTGCCTTACACTATATCTTTCTATGATATGGTGTTGCCTCAAATCTGATGGCTAATGGAAACAAATCTATACTACTCTCTTCATATGGTGACAGGTAAGGCATTGAGATCATAATAGGCTTATTTAGAATAATAATTGCTCCCCTCATTGATAGATTCACCTATCTGGGATTTAGACTCAAGCCCAATAACTACAAGAAATCAAATTGGGCTTGGATTTTGGA
The DNA here is from genome assembly GCA_000404065.3 of Pinus taeda. Lineage (NCBI taxonomy): Eukaryota > Viridiplantae > Streptophyta > Pinopsida > Pinales > Pinaceae > Pinus > Pinus taeda. Next base: position 3,618 of record APFE031338694.1, on the reverse strand, counting down.
CAAGTATAAAAAGAGATTAAACTCTTGGACCCATACATGACTTACCATGGGAGGAAAATATATTCTAATACAAGATGTTTTACAACAGATTAATGTATATTGGAATCACTTATTTATGATGCCATCGGCTATTATAACCAAAATTAGTTCCATCATTACTAATTTCCTACGGTCTGGAATTAGAGAGGATAACAAATATCATCTTTGTAAGTGGGAAAAATTAACAAAACCAAAGGAATATGGCAGTTGGGGAATTTTGGATAATAAGGTTTTTGGCAAGACCTTATTGATCAAATCTATATGGAGAGAACTTACATGACAGTGGATTTCGCATGACATTATCAAATACAAATATCCGAAAGGTTCTGAACTTGATACTCTCTATAGGGAAAATCACGTGATGATGATAAAGGGGTCATACATTTGGAGGAATTTCACAAAAGGTATGAATTGGTTCAAAATAAGAATGAAATGGGAATTTGGAAATGGTCATAAGATTCTCATTGGCTTGGATAATATACATGGTACCCATCAAGATGTGTGATTAAATGAACAGATACCGGAGATGATTCATTCTAGAGGTTTTTTTCTATTTGTATCAATCATCAATTGATGTCAATTAGGTTTCCCAATCTGGAAAGATGTTGAACATATGGGACTACAAGGTCAAAGGACTGTAGAGTGGAATGATTATATAAAAGTCCTTCACATGGTTGCCCCTAGTAACAACATATAGGGGGATCATATCACTTGGAGTGGACAACTTCACAAGAAGTCAGTTGTGGTGGCAGAGTCATACCGATATTATATGGTACAAACGTATGACATTATATGGTACAAACATTCCCCTCAAGATTATCCTATTCACTTTGCTGGTATGGAAGAATAAAATCTTTACATGGGATAATCTCCTGAAAAGTGGATACTTGGGACCTAGACACTACACACTACACACTGTGCAGAACTGATTTGGAATCTTACAATTTTTTTTGTCCTATCACTAAGGAAGTCTAGAGGTACACTATACAAACTTTGCACATAATGGATAGACAAGCACAAAACATTGAACAATGCATCACAGAGTGGGATGTGGGAGATAACAAGTACAAAGAGCTTCCTTCTTATCTGTTCCGGGAGATTTGGAATGCCATAAATCATTCTTTGTTTGAAGGAGTGCCCATAAACACAAATAGGATATGCCACTGTATTATCTCCTATTTATCTATTCCTCCCATATTTGAAGGTTCTAGCAAAGATTTATCTTGCCGCAACATGGAAGTTGTGGTTGCAGTGCATGGCTCAGAATCAATGAAAGGCAGCACTACAAATTCCATTGGAATGACGACCTAGGTACCAACACAAAGGTATAAGTATTGTCTTTATGGGATTCACTTTGGTTTGCTAAAGCAATGCAGGTAAATTAATTTCATGTCTATGGAGATTCAAGAACTCCCATTGAAGGCATCAACGAACACACAACTTTCAATCCTCCCCTCTTATCTGGATGGATTGACCATATCAAACAAATCATGGAATGGATTTACCATATCAAACAAATCATGAGGAATCTTCCAAGCATTTTTGTTCAACACATCTACCGTGAATCAAACATGGTAGCAAACTCACTCTCAAAAGAGGGTCTTCGTGGTGTTTTTTTTGGTCATCAAGTACATGTATATATTAGTTATTAATTATCATAAATAATTGGTCTTTATTGTTATTATTATAATAATATTGATTATATTATTATTATAATAATAATTATATTATTATATTATTATAATATAATAATAATATTATTATATTATTATAATTCTATAATCAAATATTATTATTATTATTGTTGTTGTTATTGTAATAATAATATAATGTAATTGTTACAATTACGACCTTAGTGACGACTGGTAACGGAGCGATACGGGAGAAGTCCGACCTAGGGTTTCTGCAACCCCTGCTATGGCAGGCTTCCCCTGACAGTGCTCAGCCTTGAAAGAACCTGGGCAGATCTGAGGTCTTGATTTCCTACAAACGATCGGAGGAACCATGCAGCCCCCTCAGGGGGAGGGTGATGCGCCTCCCCCAAAAGACGATAATCAAAAGTAGCAAGTTGAGGATAATAACAAGGCTGAATGAGGACAATACAGACAACGGCAAGCATCAGAACAGTGAAAAAGCTCAGAAGGACAAGCCCAAAGCGAGCTCATCCACATGTAGGTCAGTGGCCACTCACAAGCCAAAAGTGGAATTTCCTAGTCACCGAATCAATGCCAAAATATAGTTCATGAGGGATCACGCGTTGATCGGCAAGTTTATTGGACTATGGCCAACTGAGAAAGTGCTTAGGGGCTGGATAAACTCCAAATGGAACCCAAAGGGTCACATTACTCTGCAACTAGGGCCAAAAGGATTTTTTACGGCTGTGTTTAACTGCTTGGAAGATCGTAACAGGGTTCTGGATGGAGGCCCATACTTCTTTAATTCTGCGGGCCTATATCTCAAAGGGTGGGTTGAACGCTTCAATCCGAATAAGGAAGATATTAGTTGCGCTCCTGTCTGGATAAGGTTGTATTCGCTCCCGTAGGAATACTGGGAGGAGGATTCCCTACAAGAGATCGAAAATGCTCTGGGAAAATTTATCAAGGTAGCAGAGGAAACAAAATTATGCAGATACACATCATATGCCCGGATCTGGGTCTACATGGACCTCAAGCAAGCCCTGCCAGATACGGTAAGTCTTTTTCATGATGATATTGAATGGATAAAGCTCATAGATTATGAGCATGTACCATTTAGATGTAGGAAATGCCATGATCTAGGTCACCTCTACAGAGATTGTCCTCTGAACAGGAAACCCCCTTCTCAAATGGACTCGGAGAATCCTGCTCCTGATGGGTTTACCAAAGTGGTAAATCGTGGAAGAGGTCATAAGAAATCGACAGCCAATACCAGGACCAACCTAGATAACTTGTCAAAACCCTCAACGAGCAATAGCTTTGCTGCTTTAGCCAGTGATGATATTCAAGAACTGAAAACCTACCTCTAAATGATAAGGAAACCAGCAAAGAAAAGCAAGATGGGGTTTCACCGCAGCCAGGGGGAAGCTTTTTTGGCAAATCAACCCATCATTCCCAAACCAAGCTTCCTACTTGGAGCTTCCAAGGAATGGATGTCGACAATCCAGAACCAAATTCAAAGGAAGCGGAGGAAACATCTGAAGACTATCAAGAGCCCCAGATCATGAAGGAAGATCCTGAGAATATAGATATTGGTGAACTGGAAATTCTAGGACTAGAGCAAGCATGCAAAACAAGAAATTTTGATAAGATCCCAGATCGGCAAGTGGACAACCTGGTGGAGGTCCTCAATCGCGCACAAAAAAAATACTCTCTAGGAGTTTAGATTGGTAGTCAATGGGATGGAAAGTTCATCACCAAAGACAGCAAAAAGCGAGGAAGAAAAACCACTCTCGAAAGAACTATCAAGATAGGAAAAGTGTTAGTTGAGTCAGGCAGATATACCAAGCTGACCAAGTACTTCAACATCAATCCCAACCCTTCTCAATGAAGTTGATATCATGGAACATTAGAGGGCTCAATAGCCCAAGGAAATGCAGGCTTC
>APFE031338689.1:0-12389 GCA_000404065.3 Pinus taeda | reverse complement strand
ATGCCAACTGAAAAAGAGCATAAATGATATGCCACCTAATGTGTCTCGCAAGTTTTTGAGGAACGCACCCGAAATAACACATCAGAGCTACGTACCTCCGCAAGTTATATTTGTCAAACATCGAGAATCATTTGTATAAAAATTGATATTTCGATTTTTTTTTAATTAGATCAATGTGTCAAGTAACACTTGCACTACCACTTGCACTAAATCATGGCACAATTTATAAGCATGTGGTATTTTAAAATAATTTGTATTAATTGTTTTTTATTATATTGACGTAATAGAAAATTAGAAAGAAATAAATTCATAAAATATAAAATATATTTTATTTTTAAAAATTAAAAAATAAATTTTAAAACTTTACAAAAATTATTACAAAACAAAATATACTTGAAAATCACTAAAACCAATTACAATAATAAGTTATATATTTATATATATATATATGATTATGGCTGAAGTTTTTTTAAAATTTTTAAAAATAAATATTATAGAATAGTTTTGTATTTCAATATTTCAAATAAATAATGATATTTCATAGTAATTTTTTTTTTTTGAGAAAACGAGTTTGTAGTTAAAACAAAATTAATATACATAAATGTAAGAAATGTCCTCATAAATTTTTAATACTAGTAACGAAGATTAAATTAACTTTAGTATTAATATATTTAATTTTGTCTCCTATGGCAATATGACAATATTATAATAATTATTAATTGTGAAGACATATTTAAATAAATATAACAAGAAATAATGTATACATCATTAATATTTACTATTTAAATTAATGTGAACTTGCAGCTTACGTAATACATTTGCAAAGCACTATTATAGTTAACTTTGCTGTTCTAAATTAGGTTAGGGTTAATTTTTACAAAGGATTAATTCTGGACTAAAAGCAAATATGCTATGATAATGTTTAGTGAATGCTAGCTCAATTTTATTTTATTTTATTTTTTAGATCATGTAAAATATTCATTCAACAAATGATATTCTATTATGAACTTCATTTTAATATTATATGAGAATTAGTGGTTATGTGTTTTATTAACTCTTAATATCTCTATGTCCTTAAATATTAGTGAGTATTAGTAATAAAGGAAATCTCCTTTTTTTCACTTGCTAATGCCTTTATGAATTGGAAGATTTGCATGTTCTTTAAAAAACCATGTTCTATGGGATTTCAAGTTATTAGATCATACCCATTGCACTCCACACCAAACATTAAAATGGATGGATTTTTAGGTGTCTCCTATTAGCTAATAGAGGGTTTGAAACCTAGTTTACCACAGAAAAGAAGGGGCTTTGTAACCAGTCGTACTAGTGGTATACGACTCTAAAGTGAAGGACATGAGATATATTTTCATCCAATTGTATTTACTTGTATCACTATACCTCTTAGGTTGCACCACACATTTGACCACTATTAGAAGGTGCCACCGTGGCTCTATCTTAGGCTCTAATGTTGAAAAATACCTCAAATTTTCCATTTGGATGTAAACAATTTGGGTGGAATTTAATGATATCTAAATATTAATATTGAAATATTACTTTCTAAGACAACGTGGAATTCACATGCTTGTCCTATTCAAAATGGCCTTCTACTAGGAAACTAACTACATAATTTTTAACCTCAATCTAATGCTATGACAAAATACAATGTTAGGAATCAACCAATACTAGAGGGACAAATGGGTGAATTAGTATTTTACAAATTTTATTCTTCTTTAAATAAATTCCAAATGAAATGCAATAAATAAACCAACAAATTCTAGATCAAATGCAATAAAGAAATCAACAAAGCATCATAGGCATGATCTTTGTACACAATCATTTAACATGGACACTGTTTCGAGAGAAAAATTACAAAAACGTGTCTTATTATTGTGTAAATATTAAGATTCTACTTTATATTTCAACATAATTGTGTACTCCCAATCATTTGAAGCTCCAACCTCATCTCATATATAAGCACCAACTTCCTAGAGGTAGCAATCTACTAAAACTAAGAAGATCTATATTTCATACAGTTTTAAACTGAGATCTCTAGCATTGTCCTTAAGTCTAACTTATTTAAGTATCATTTCATAATTCTTCAGAAGCCCAATTTCTTAAACTAAATTCTCATCCATACATAGCATAAAAAATTCATGTTAATTAAATTTCAATGTACTCACACATTTTCTATATAGTTGATACACCCTTATTTCTTTGCTACATGTTTTAACCAGGTATAGGTATTCATTTAATTTTATTTATATTTTTTTATTTGCCTAAGCCTCTTAGTTGTAATTGAATAAGTAGCGATTTCAATTCAACAAATTACGTTTTCTAGGTTTCTACGGGTAAAATTCCATCCATAATCGAATCCACTATTTTACCCACCTAAAATCTCCTTTTTGAGCTTCAATAATTAATTTTGGAATTTACAACTATTCATCACTAAACTATATATTAAGCATATTTTGGTGGTCAACATGCCAAATTTGGTTTGTTCCATGCCATTAACTTTTTTGTTCCTTGGATTTATGTATTTGAGAGGTAGAACTATTCTCTAGCACCTAATGCACTATAGTATGACATGTGATTATCTAGGGGGGTTTGTAGATGATGCTTATACAAAATGCCTAGAGGCCTAGATAGCTTTATATTCTTTAGCCCTTACAAAACAAGGCCCTAGCATGAATCCCAATGTGTTTCCATGTCATCTATTGATGTTATTATTTTCCACATGGAAGTCCCTAAATGGTGCCATGTGTCATTGGTATTTCGGCCACTTGGCCATCATAAATTACAAAAGCAGCTACCATGTGTCACACTCGTAATCTTCCACATCATCATGCTTTCAACGGCATCATCATCTATCTACCATCTATCAATTTCTTATTTGGCCTTCCTGGATATGTTTCATGTCATCACCAACTATTATCCACCTATGTTAGTATGGAGCGGGGTTGCAAAATTTATGTTTTTCAATATATTTTTTTGTTATTAAAAAATTACCAAGCGATCAATTTTCATGTTATGTGAAATTTTGGGGGTATTTCTGTCTAGCGTCTTTTATATCATAGTGCCATCATCTATCAATTATAAACGAAATACAATTCCATGGCATGACATCAAAACTTAATTCAGTTAATACAACTATCTATGTCTCAAAGAGTTCATCAACTATGGAAAACATTGAATCTACATCTATTAATCACACTCTCTCTCAACTAGCACACTATCTCTAGAATTTTGTCTACCAATCCTTCTCGCCAACATGGAAACCATTATAACTTCTTCAACTTAGAACATGACATAGAGCACTAATGTTTCTTTCCAGCCACCATCCCACGTCATCACATTGTCATGTATCACCCAATGAGTGGTGCCATGTGCCACCTAGCAATGGGCCAATTGGACATGAAAATGTGCTAAATATGCATCCTGCTAATCCTTGCAATGTCATGCCATTGCATCATCCTCCTAAGATGCTATAACAAAAACTTTCCACATCATCTTCTAGGTCATCATTATTCTCCAATAAAACTCTACCATCTATCATATCACTATCTATATTGAGGAAATTATCACGGTTTGGTTTTTTTGCAATTGTTTTCTTTGTTAACAAAAACAGGCTGAGATAAGAATTTACATCACTTACTAGTTTTTTAAAGGATTTCCGAATGCACCTTATTTTAAGAATTCTCATTACTAAAAGTCACACAATACTCCACTTGAACTAGACACGATTAGACGCTCGTCAACTGATTGCAAATTTCCCATCCTATGGGTTTTGTCATCCATGACTGCCCATTGCACCCTTGCATTTCTTCTTTTACTAAAAAATGCACATCATACTACCGAATTATGAATCAGATAATGGGAAAATTCTTGTCCCACACCTTCTGTCAACCTATACAGCGTTGCGGTGGTATAACCTTAATGAACTTAAAAATCAAATAAGTCCTAATCCCTTAGGAGTTTCCCAAAATACCCTATGTCATTGGAAATGCAAGAAAATTTCCTACACATACTAATGTAGTGAAATTAAGTGGACCAGATTGCTTGACCAAACAGAATAAGTAAGATTGTTTTAAAATGGATTTATATTGTGAATTAGAGATTTGTGTGTCAACCCTACTGGTAATTTTATTGACTTGTTAGAGCTAGAATGTTTGCATGACACCACTACCTCACATTTATCCTCTATTTGTGCCTTTAAATTGATGATAATTTCAGATCCACAGAGGGTGATATTGGGATTGTGTTCTTTTCTGCAATGTTGTTTTGTGTAAAATTTAAGAGCAATGAGGCATTTCAACCCCAGAGTGGCACCAATTCAAATCTCATTAATCATCAATATAGCTCATCTTAAATACCAATATCGATCACATATAATATTGTACTTAGAAATTCAACAATTTAGATACAATAATGTACTTAGACATTCAATGGTTTACATACAATAATGTGTTAGTCTATATATGGTCAAAAGCTAATCATGGAAGCATAGCCTCAAAAGTGAAGTTGTTATTGGGTGATCTACCACTATGTAGTTATTCACCACTTTTCAAACAAAGCACTCAACCCCTCGACAAAATTTCACGTAGAACTTATATATGGGTTTCGCTTGTGCCTCACGCATTGACACAAGTAGCACTACAACAATAACTGCAATTCCCTACATAACAAGAAAATTTTCATAAATGATTGAATAAGAAAAACACGTAGGATATTAATGTGCATTTTGCACCCACACCATTTCTTCACAAGAAAACAAAAAATAACACATAAATAAAATCCGTGTGCTATTTATAGACTACGATTAGATTTATAGCATTCATGTTGTTGACATAACACACAACTCTAGATTTAGTGGTGTAACCCTCCTTTCTACTTTTTTATTCATAACAGGCACATTCACATTGTCAATTAAAATAACATTTTCCTCGTAGCTCCTTTTCGAATAGTGCCATCAAGTTCCACTAATTATATGTCTATTAGGTGCTTTATACATGGAAAACATAATGCCTAATTGTCTTTAGTGTGCTCAAAAATTCTAGAATGACTATGTTCCTATTAGTTAGGAGTTTGTTGAGGTTTTGTTGCTTGAGAGATTCTATCCAACTAGTTAGCTTCGTAGATTCATGTGTTGATGAGATATTCACTCAACGAAGAAATTGTATGTCCAAGATAGACTAGCTATATCAAGACATAACCTGATGTGTTTATATTGTATTATTATTTTCATGTGAACACAATTTGTAGTGCATTTAGAAAATATTTGTTGGTCTCAGAGCCCCAATGGGCTTGGGGCCTTGGACCCTTCTTAGCTGAGGGAAATAAAGAGATTGGTGAATGTTTTTTTGTCAATTATTTTTTTGGTTTGTCTGTTCATTAGGGTTGAGCTTAGTGAAGTTTGAAAAATTGTTTCAATTGTTTAGAAGTCTTATGTTCACTATGCTACTATGACTTTGGAAGATTTGATCACAGGGGTGAAGTTCTTGTTGAAGCCATTGTTTTTCTTGTTAAGATTGGTTTTGAAACCAAATATCTTCTTCAGTAAATGAGGGAAGAGTGGTTTGGTTTCCCTAAATATGGACTTAGCTCAAGAGGGATTATTTTTTATAGATTGTCTAGGAAAGAGGTTTAGATGGGAAATGAAAGGGAATTGATCACAAATTTCATATTGGAGCCTTTCATTCCTAATGATGAGGAGTATTATCTTTCCATTCTCTATGAATATCTTGTTTTTACAATAACTCTTTCTGCATGCGGAGAGATAGAAATTTTAAGAGAAATAGGAAATGTTTAAGAAAATATTTGTCAAAATAGAGACTTCATTAACATATAAACTCTTTTCTCTACATCCCCAAGATCTACAGAATTTAAGGAGTGGTCAACGTTAGATTGTGTGTTGTTTTTCTTTTTGATGCAGTGTTTTCTTCAGTGTGGAGGTATCACTCGTTCGCTCCAATATTGGTCCTAAAAGCCACGCTGAAATGAAACTCCATAAAGGGATCCTATTTTTGCATCATAACTATTCTAAGATCAACTCCCTAATAGGGGCATCCAAGATTGCAGAAGATAGTATTCAGAAATTTAAAAGAGTTCATGCGTGGTTTAGTTTCTGGCCAAGGAGGCATGTGAGTTGAATGTTGTGGAAATTCATTGTTTAATGTGTGTGGAGATGCACACTATTTGAAACCGATTGTTTTTTGTTGTAGTTTTGTTTTGTGGGTTCACCAGTTAGGTGGTGTGAGCATTCAACATTACAGTTTGAGCCATGGAGCCACTCGGTGGTGCTCATCGTGTCAGCCAATGGAGCTATGAGCTGTGGAGCTGCTAATGGTCCTTGCTAATTAGTTCCCTTGTGTAGAACAAACTTTCTTGTATCATAGAGTGGATATATGCATAAATATTGGCATATAACTTGGTCATATCCATTCTTTATGTGATATGTTATGAGCATTTGAAATCATTCAATTATGTACATATGCTCCTATTTAGGAGCATTTCACTTCTTCATGAGGGACACTACCTGAGATTCAAAAGAGGGAAGATGCTCAATTGGTTTGTGCTGTGTTTTCTCCATAATTTTTCAGATCGATTTTTTTTGGAAAACATATTGCAGAAGGCTTTTCTTTTTTGGATTGTACCTTATCCATTTTCTTGACCCGATAGCAGGTTGTTGACAAACAAAAGTCACGTCCTTTACAATGGGAGTTGTGTTGAGGCTACAACTTCTATAGCTTCCAAGCTCGTTTCATCTAGGGGAAAAATAGGCCATAAGTGATTTAAAAAATGATTAATTTGATTTGAATATTGTTTTACTAATTGTTAATTTTTCATGCCATAGTTATTGGACAGACATTAGTTTGGCTGACTATTGTCATAGGTCTATGTTGTAATTGTCCATTTCAACAATAGACAAGTTTATTTGCATGAGAAAGAAGAAAATGCGAAGATGATATTAGAGAATATAGGTTTGGGAAACATCACAGATTAAACGATGATATAAAACAAAGTTTGTTTGATTTTGTAGGATAGACTCATGATTAGGATAATGTATGAGTCACATATTGCAATAATAGAAAGTATACATGTCATATATTTCTTTATAATGATCCATTTTTGTCCTTGAAATGTTTTATGTACCTACTATGTTTTAATCTTGGAGTATATTAAAAGAACATATGGTTGTAAGACCCAAAGAGGCATGCATACCCGTTTGTTCCCTAGGGACATTAGGTTGTGGAATTAACCACTGGGTAGGTACAAGGGTGGCAGGTGTACTCGTATCTAAACTTGATATGAAAATTGAAGAATTGAGTCTTCAATTAAGTGGGGGAATTGTGAGATGGAATAATGATAGAGTGTGAAGGACCAAGCCAAAAAGAATTCATTAAGAAGTTTGATGAACCATGTTTGTGAAGGAATTTCTACTAGACCAGTGGTTGCAGTGGTTAGGTACGCATGCATTCCGGTGGATGGTTGTTCCTTTATATGGACATCAAGAATTTGATGATGTTTACATGAAAGGGGTAGAAGGTGTAATTGTCAGATTGGACTAGATGTAGATCTTGTTGATTGAGATAAAGACAAGTAGTCATTAAGGGGGACACTTGGAAAATACAATTCCTACTTGCATTTAGTGTGCTCATCAATTATACAATGAGTTTGTTCCTATTAGTTAGGTGTTTGTTAAGGTGTAGTTGGTTGAGAGATTCTCTCCAACTAGTTAGATTCCTATATTGGTGTGTGGTTGAGATATTCACTCAACCAAGAGATTGTATATCCAAGATAGACGAGTTATCTCATGACATAATGTTATGTATTTATATTGTATTATTATTTTCATGTGAATACAATTTGTAGTGCATTTATAAAATATTTGTTAGTACGAGAGCCTATATGGGGTTGAAGCCTTTGGCCCTCTAGGCTGGCGGAAATAAAGAGTTTGGTGAATGTTTGTTTGTCCATTCACTATGGTTGAGCTTGGCAAATTGTGAATGAGTGTTTCCATTGTTTAGAAGTCCTTTGTTGATTGTAATATTATGACTTTGGAACATATGATCAAGGTGGTATACTTCTTGTTGAAGCCATCATTTTCCTTGTTAAGACTGGTTGTCAAACCATATATGATGTTCATAAAATGAGGGAAGAGTATCTTGGTAGCCCTAAATCTGCACTTACCTGAGGTTGCATTATTTTTTAGAGACAATCTAGGAAAAGAGGTTGAGATGGGAAATGCAAGGGAAACGATCACAAATTTCATATTGGAGCCTTTCATTCCTCATGATTACAAGTATTATCCTTCCATTCTCTCGTAATGTCTTGGTTTTACAATAAGTCTTTCTGAATGTGGAGGTATAGAAGTTGAAAAGAACTAGGATAAGGTTAAGATAATATTTATCACAATAGAGAAGTTGTTGACAGCTAAATTCTATGCACTTCCTATGTGAGATCTACGAAATTTGAGGAGTGGTCAACATGAAATTGTGTGGTGTTCTTTTTTGCGATACGGTGTTTTATTTAGTGTGGAGGAATTGTTGGTGTGCTCCAATGGTCCCAGAAGGCTTTCTCAAATGAAAGTCCATAAAGGGATCCTATTTATATATCATAACTCTTATAAGCTCAACTCCCTAATATGAGTGTCCAAGATCACACAAGATAGGATTCAAGTATTGCAAAGAGTTCGTGGGTGGTTTATTTCCTGGCCAAGGAGGCATGCAAGTTGAATGTTGTCGGAACTCATTGCTTGTTATGTGTGGATAAGCACACATTTTGAATCTGATTGTTTCTGATTCAGGTTTTGTTTCGTGGGTTCAAGAGCTTGGTGAAGTGAACGTTCAACATTACAATTTGATCCATGGTGCCATCAGTGGTGTTCATGGTCTGAGACAATGGAACTGTGAGTCGTGGAGCTATTGATGGTCCTTAATAATTAGTGCCATTCTGAAGAACAAACTGCCTTGGATCATAGAGTGGATATATGCATAAATATAGCCAAATACTTAGGTGATATTCATTCTTTATTTGATCTGTTCTGATTGTTTTCCATCATTCAATTCTATGCATCTCCTCCTATTCACCCTCTTTTCAATTATGCACGAGTGCCACTGTCTCATATTAAAAACAAGGAAAATGCTTAATCAATTTGTGCTGCATTCATTCCATTATCAGTCATATCCATTTTTTGATGGAAAAGGTTTTGCAAAAGGGCTTTCTTTTTTGGAATGTAGCTCATCCATTTTCTTAACCTGACAACAATTTGTTGATAAGGAAAAGCCACGCCCTATGAAAAGGGAGGTGTTTTGAGGCTACCACTTATGTAACTTCCAAGCTCATTTCAGCTCGGTGAAAAATATGCTCAAATTGATTTAAAAATTGATTAATTTGATTTGAATACTATTTTTTGAATTGCTAATTTGTCATGCCATAGTTATTGAAGAGAAATTAGTGTGGCCAACTATTGTCATAAGTATGTGTTGGAATTGACCACTTCAACAATAGACAAGTTTATTTTCATAAAAAGGATAGAAAAATAGTGAGATGACAATAGAGAATATAGGTTGTAGCAACATCAAAGCTTAAAGGATGATCAACAACCAAATTTGTTTGAGTAGTTTGTTTGAGTTTCTAGAATAGACTCAAGATTATGATAATGTATGAGTCAAACATTGTAATTATCGGAAATATACATGTCATATATTTCTTTGTAATAGTCCTTGTGGTCCTGGAAATGTTTTATGTACCTACTACCTTTTTACACTTGGAGTTTATTAAAAGGGCATATGGTTGAAAGACCTAAAGAGGCATGCATACCACTTTGGTCCCTAGTGACATCAATTTGTGGAATTAACCACTCGGTTGGTATGAGAGTGGTAGGGGTACTTCTATCTAAGCTTGATATGAAAATTGAAAAATTCAGTCTTCGATTAAGTGGGGGAATTGTGAGATGGAATAATCCAAGAGTGTGAAGGACCAAGTTAAAGATAGTTCATCAATAATTTGGATGAACTATGTATGAAGGACTTCCTACTAAACCAGCAGTTGTACCCATGCATTCTGGTGGATGGATCTTCCTTTATATGGATGTTGACAAGTTGATGTTGTTTGCATGAACAAGGTACAAGGTCTAATTTCTAGATTGGAACAGAAATAGATCTTGTTGATTGAGATAGAGACAAGTAGCAATTAAGGGGGCCACATGGAAAATATAGTTCTTACTTGTCTTTAGTGTGCTCATCAATTCTAGAACGAGTTTGTTCCTATTAGTTAGAAATTTGTTGAGGTCTATTTGGTTGTGAGATTCTCTCCAACTAGTTATCTTCTAAGATTGGTGTGTGGTTGACATATTCACTCAACCAAGAGATTGTTTATCCAAGATAAGTTGGGTATCTTGAGACATAACCTGATGTATTTATATTGTATTACGATTTTCATGTAAATACAATTTATAAGTGAATTTACAAAATATTTGTTTTATGATTGGGGAGAATATAAAATTCATTAGTTATACACATTTAGAACCATCTCATTTTTTATCATGCTTGAATGAGACAAAGATAATGAAAATTTATATGTATGCGTCCAATCAAATGTTTTGGTTCCTCGACATTTTTAGAAACTTGTTCATTACTTCAACTTTTTTAAAGAAAATTTTTCCTTACATCGTAAATTTATAGCACGTTTGGTCTGGAGTTTATTTACGTTAAATTTATTCAAAGAATATGTTTTAAAAAATTTACTTATATTATTAATCAAACTTACTAATCTTGATTTCAAGTGTAAATGGATTTCTAATTTCGCGTCCAAGATTACAAAAGAAACATGTTAAAGGTTGGTGTGATTTAGGATATGCACAATTTGTATGTCAAAACTCTTATGAAAAGATACAAATTAGAAAATCATACTAAAAGATGGTGTGGCCTAGGTTATGCACAATTTCTAGGTCATTTCAACATTCAAAACTCTTGGGATAAGACTAAAATAAAATATTATGTTAAGGGCGTAGATTTTAATCCTACAGATAAATTACTAGCAAAAAATTATTATATATACAAAATATAAAATGGAAGGAACATAAACATATACACAGATTTTCTACGAATGCAAAACCAAGAAAACCACAATAATTTTTTATTATATTCCTTTTAATGTTATGACACCTTATATACATGCGAAAGAATTCATAAAGCCCATTTCATTAACCTTGGCTTAGACCATAACGATATTTCTCTTGAATTGATCTAGAAAATACCATGAGCTAAACTATCGTGGCTAATGTCATGGGCCAAACCTGGGGTAGGTAGGCCCACCATCCATGGGTCCACCCAATCATTATTGGGTCCACATAAAAAATAATATCATTTATGAGGGTACTTTCGAGACCCCCCTACAAGGGCGTTTACTGCCACTTGCAAACCCCCTTCCGGGGGGTTACCACCATGGGACAACCCTTGATCCTGGAAATAATATAAAGCATACCCAACAAAGGATTAATGTTATCCATATTGTTGACTTAAATACCCCTCAGTTTCCATCTAAAAACCTGATGTGGGAGCACTCAACAATAAAGAAAACAAAGCTAACAAAGGTGGACCAGAGGATCAGAACAAAAGAAAAGCGTGATTTAAAGCATGCAAATAGATTTAAAAAAGATAAAACAGATTTAAAGCGTGCATGCATGAAGCTTTTGTTGAGAAAATCAAGAGAGGATAAGATTGATCCTTACTAAAATTCTTATATAAATGTATAGTGTGATAGGGTGTGAGACAAGCATCTTAATTTGTGAGGAAATTTGTGAGTGAAAAATGTAGTTCGAGCGTGAGCTCGATTCTAAGGATGAAATGCCTTATCTGTAACCATGTTGTATTATTCATATTATAATATATGTGTGTTGTGTTAATGGCGTTTCTGTGTATGGCGGAAGATTTCACTGTGTATTATAATTTCTGTGCGGCCCATATATATATTGTCTATATTGTTAACTTGTTTTTTTAAAGAAATTGGGATTTTGGGAACTCCCAAAATCTCAGTTTTCATCATATTGTCCGTTATCAAAGTCAAAAAGCTTCCGTTTAGGCTTCTGGGCCCATAACCCACAGGTCCAGGATCTTGTTTTTTTAAAGGAATTGGGATTTTGGGCAACCCCAAATTCTCAGTTTCATCATATTGTCCGTTAAATTTTTGCACTACATCTTATGCAGCTGTGCGAACAAGTTTTCCAGGGTAGGATCCATACCTCCACTACCTCCAAAGATGTACAGTCTATTGTTGAACGAATTGCAGTGTGACATTCCAATAGTATGTGCACCTGCAACATAAGATGATCAGGGTATGATATGTCTGCAGAAATGCCATTGGATTGCATTTGTATAGATCTAACTATT
>APFE031338688.1:216550-250373 GCA_000404065.3 Pinus taeda | reverse complement strand
AAAATAAAACCAAGATTTAAAAAATAAACCTAAAATTAAAATTAAAAAAAAGAAACTAACCTAACTAAAACCACGTAACCAAAAAAATGATTCATACATTTTTTACTTTTATAAAACATAAAACCCCAAAAAAAAAAAGAAACGTGACTAATTCGAAAATGAAAAGGATGGCTAACTAAACCTACGCTATCCCTAAAAAATCAAACCTATGCGACTAAGATCAAAACGAAACGACTATCATAAAAATAGATTGTATTTACCAGGCTAGCGTGCGGAGGTTGGAGCTGCGGGTCGGCGACGGGGATGGAGAGACGGGCGCATACATACCTCGCTTCTGCGCTCTACGTATCAACTGAACCATGAACTCCCGCTCGAAGAAATGACTGCGCTTACCTGTGACCAAAAACGACTGTGGCTTCACCTGCGTTCACCTGTAGATCGAGGGTCCAGCAGTTGAAAACTTGCATCTGAAACTTCGTGGAACCAAACAAGCAAGCTCCGGTCAAGCAGTTCTTCTTCCTTGTTTGCTTTCCATGCCAGTTATTCTCGTCAAAATCTGGCTCGTATATAGAAACTCGACTTTTGGGTTTTTGACTGCTTTGTATGCAGCGCAGGTGTAAATCAACGGTAATGAAGCTGGAGCGAAGGGCAAGGGGAAGAAACGCAATTTTCTGAACGGATTCGATGGCAGACAGGGAGAGGATTCAACAGCGACGTGGAAGAGTTTGTGCAGGTGGATGGAGGACAAAGATGGCAGCAGCAGCCTCACGCAGAGAATTTGGAGGATGTGGCGGTAGCGTGGGAGAGAGAAGCAGGTGGTTCGATGGGCAAGAACAAAACAGAGGGGATTGGCAGCGTGGTGGTGGCTGCGCAGAAATAAAAAAGATACGCCAGTGGATTGAAAGGCTGGGGCAGCAGAAAAAAATGCACAGCAAGAGATATTTGGCATAATAAAAATCGAGAATGCCCTGGCCCGTTTGGTCACTTTGTGCATTTGCAGGTAGAAATGTTTTGATAGACAATCTTTTTGACCTTTTCATGCATAAATCAAAATTATTTTTGCTCCAGATTTGTCAAATGGAACCCTGAAAATTTCATGAACCCTGCACCTGTAACCATGGAAACATCCAACGATAATATGTGCAAATAAAATAGAAACCCTAAGTCAGAAGAAACTTGAAACCCTAACACATTTAAATAATTTACAGATTGTGGCCCCTTAACAGCCAGATTCAACAATAAGCTCAGAAAAATATTCAAAGAAATATTGATTTTCAGATTTTCACTGTGAAAAACTTCAGAAAAATCTCTCATGCAAATTAAAAATAAACTGAATGATAGACCCAAGATCAAATCCAGCTGAGCTCAGCAAAAATGCTTGTGGGAGTTGGCTGGTTCAGCCAAGAACTTCCCCGAACGCCCACAAAATTCCTTGAAAAAATGTTTTCTGCACAGCTCAAAACAACCATCAGTAAATAGGGCAAAATGCTGCTAGATCTCAGGAGGTAATGGAGATACCTGCCATTACTTCAGAAACCCTAACAGCACCCAAACCCTAGCAGGTGAACAAGATACCTGTGCTCACAATACTCTACAGAAAGCTATTATTAACGGCTGAAAATAACACATGCAGAAAATTAAACAATCTCACAGCATTCAAGAGAGTAACACCAGCAAGATATGGACCCCAAAGTCTTCTTTTATTAACCAGAAACAGATTTACAAGAGAGCTTCTTCAGTCTTTGACTCACAGATCCCATGATCTGAAATGACCCCCTAAAACCCTATATAAAGGAAATGATCCCAACGGCTAGTTCGAGTGATCCATGTTGAAATGATCTCGACCGTTGATGAGGATCAAGACATCTCTTGATCTCATCCGTCGATTTAAAATATTATTATTTTTAAATTAATTTTAAACATTATTATTTTTTTTTATTATTTAATTTTTATTTATTTTATTTGGTTTCTAAACTTTTTTTTAATTTTTATATTTTATTTATTTTATTATTATTTTTATTCATTTTTTAATTTCTTAATTCATTTTAAACTGGATCATCGAACTAAGACCTTGGGAACATCACCTAGGACCTAGGACTTAGGACTCATGAGGGGATTTAAACATTTTTCGACCCTCAGGACACATTACATCATGACTTTAACAGTTTACATTTTAAGGGAGAAAAACCCCTTTAACATAGACCCTCACAAATCACCCAGTTCTGCGACACAAATATAATCTAGCAGATCAACACACTAGGATTCTCTAAAATTCCGATGACAAAATCTATCCCGGCTTTGGGGTCAGGTTTGAAGGAAAACTCTGCCGATCCGTGGATCGGTGAGACGAAAAACCTTCCGGGACATAGATTATCATAAGAAAGTTAGGTCCATCTAGGCAATTTACATATACGACTCATATCTGCTAAGATTTTTACAATTAATACATGCAGACTGGGTTTACAATTAAATGATCAAGATGCTGATGACTGCAGGATGGCACGGATACGCTGATCAGGTGCTGCCCCTTTTTGCGAAGAAAAAGGGGGGGTACTGCATGGGTAGTTGACCGGTAGAGGTCAACAGACCCTACTAAAAATGTACCCATCACTCAAACAAAATCTTGACTTGACATGCTATGTTTTTCTATCTTATTTTAATGCTTAAAGGGTGATATTGATGACAAAGATCCGAATATAGGAAATGTTTTTTATGATAGGTAGGTATTTGTTGTAGCATGATTTTTTTTGGATGCTAGATGCCATCTAGAGCCTATTTTTTGATCTAATTTTGGTTCAGAGATGGACTTTACTTAATGTTATTTTGGTTATGTTCAACCTTACGCGCTATATATAAATGAGAACTTTTGCTTTTTTGTGCATAAATGGTTTGGATCTATGTTGCATGAAACTTCTAGGAACCCGATGTTTCGGGCTATACCCGTAGCCGAAACTCTGAAACTCGACTGAAACTCTGCCAAAACTCGACCATCGTGTAATTATCTATGAGAGTTAATATAGACTTTTTTTTCCTTCTAAATTGTCATCTATGGGTCTTATTCCATTTCTTCTTGCAAAGATAATGTGTTATTCACTTATTTATTTATATATATACATATATGACGTTTCCATTTCTGGGAGGTGACGTTTCTAAATGTACCCATTTTAGAAACTATGAAACATTTCAGCGTTTCATGCAACTTAGGTTTGGATTCATATGGATGCACATGAATATACAAAGTTTTTCTTTAAAATTTGAATATTTTGTGTATTTTTGGTTAGCCAGTATTTTGGTCTTGTTTTTTTTACTGGTTCTGACCAATTCTCAATTCAGAGGGTTTTCTGGTTCGATCACCAATTCGGTTGCGACAACATTGCTCGTATCCCTTCCAGATAAGTTTACTTAGGCATTGCTCGTACCACTTCCATATAATTTTACTTAGGCACTGCTCTACTTGTACTTTGGTTGAGTGTGTGTTTGTAGGGATGCTGCCCTTGGTTTTTCGTAGGAGTTAGCCTAAAGCGAGAGGAATACACTAAGGTGATAGTGGATGTATTCGTAATAATGCTTAATGTTTAGCAAGTTTGGTTGAACCTTGCCAACCCTGCTAGTTTGAGCGGTAAAAATACCCACAGAGTTCAGATGCAAGATTGTTTGCTGATATGATCTCGATTTAGAGTCATAGATATTGCATAGGTCTTGCTATTAGTTTTGGTGGGGATTGCTATTTTTAGTAGTTCTCCTACATTTTAGGAGGCAAAGTTTGGAGGTTCGCATTGCGGTGGTGATTACATATTTGGAGTCCTTGTGAGCTCGTGATTTTGATGAGCCTTTTCAAATGACATGCATGATAATTTTTATTTTTAGCAATTTCTATTTAGAGGTTTACATGTTCATTCTGAGTACATATTTGGACTCCTTGTAAAAAATTGAGTCCAGTAAGCATAATTTCATTGACATGTAGAGTGATATGAATTGGATCATTATATTATTTTTCATCTATCTCATTCCTATTAGAGTGGAAAAATTAGAGAAATTAGCTTGTGAGGTCATTTTTATTGGCAGGTCCCAGTTTGGAGAAATGGGGTTTGAAACCTCCAAAGCCATTTTGAGGCATTGAATGATTTTTTTAGGGTGAAGAATCTCTCGGTTTAGTGCCAAACCCCAATATGTTCTATATTCAGAGACCCAACAGTGCAAGGATCACGCCAATTGGACTTTGTACACAAAAGTTATGCCTCTTGTAAGTTGACCTACCATGTTGACTATCATGGTATGAGCAGATGCCATGTCAACCGTTATTACTCATGCATATGGGGCCAGACATGTGTGGACTTTGAAGAAGATTCTAGAAGGTTCAAACTTGTAACTCTAATCAAGGGTTGAAGGAGTCAAATCTTACCTCTAGTTGGCTATCTGGTTATTAACTTATTTGTAAGAAAAATTGTGTATGTACATACATACGTCTATACATATATATGATGTTTTTCATGATGTTTCCATTTTGGTGGGCTCACATTTCCAGCTATCCTTGTTTCGGAAACTTCCAAATGTTTCTAGTTTCATGCAACTTAGGAGTAGACCAAAATACAAAGGCTGCATGCTATATGTTTATTGAGTTTTGACAACTAATAATTTTTTGTTTAGAATTCTGCTACTACAATGATGATTTTATAGCTAGGTAGCAAGTACAAAGTGAACACCTCCACCCCATTTGACTCCACACAAGGCACTGATCTTAGACCGGAATATTTGGGGATAATTTAGGGACTCCTCCCTTAGTTGTTTAGGAGATGTTAGGTTTAAATAGCGGGGGCTTGGACCAAGGTGACAATGGGTCCCTGCTTTGCGTGTGCCCAACTAGCAAGTTTCCATTACCTTAGCAACAATGCTAATTTGATCGATAATTGCTCCTATTCAAGATGGAAGTGAAGGTGGACATAAAGCCATACTAAGGTGAGATCAATGCATTAAAATTGAATCACTGGTTGTAGTAATTAGAAGTTTATTTTAGTGTTCACTATATAGATGAAGAGTGGAAATTATCATTTGCTACACTCAAATTAGAGGGATATGCTTTGACTTAGTGGGAAATCCATATGGAAACACTTAGGCTAGAGTGTGATCTTCTAGTACTAAGGGGAAGGACTTCAAAATTTTCATTAAGTCCCAATTTTACCCTATCAAGTATATAGAGGACCAATGGATCCAATGGCATTGCTTCTAGTAGAGGCAAGGGTAGAGTGTATAAGAGTACACCATTGAGTTCAGGAAGAAGACCATCATGTTGTGTATCTCTCCCAAGAGCCTAAATGGACTTCTCAAGTTTTCGGGGGGTATACACAACTATCTACAAAAGCAAGTGATGCTTTTTAAGCTGAGAACAAATTGTCTTGGAAACAAAATATATACATGCATTTTCACATAATAAATTTTGTCAAGAAGATTTATATCTGGTCCCAATTAAAATACTTTTGAGATCCCTGCTGAAGTCATAAATCTATGTGGAGCGTAAGAAATAAAATTGGACACTATTCACTTCTCGTAGCAAAAAGGTTGTTCTAGGATCTTTAAATATTTTCATTGAGAAAGGATATATGAATTGCATGGAATAACTCTCCAGAGTTCAATTAGAATATGTGCCATAAAAAAAGATTGTTGTACGCTATATATAGGTTCCAAATCATAGTAGTTTTTCTATTTTTGTCAGCATTTGTTGGCCAATAATACAATTATCTTATCTACTTATATCAATCATAGTTTTGAAACTTGAACTCGGAGTTTGATTCAGCCACCTATTAGCTCGGATTCAATGACTCAATTTTCAACTAGGATTGACTCAAATCATTTGGGCCGGTTTGGTATCAAGCTACCCATGTGCTGAGTTGAAGGCCAAGTTGACTTGGTGGCCTATTAATTTGGCCAATTTGACCAAGTTTTAAAACTATGATACAGTAGGTAACGGAAAAGATAATCTTAGATAACGATATCATCTTTTATATTCCTTGAAAGTGTAATGTACCAAATAGGAAAAACAATGATATGCAAGCAAATAGCAAATTTACACCACAAAAAATTTTAAACAATTTAGTAAACACCCAGAACAATCAGAAATATGGAAGCAGTTGAGCCATTTTATTATAACTGGTGGAAGTGTACAAATATATGGAAGGAATACACCTGGGCTTTCCATTTTTGGCAAGCAGAGCAATGCCCAGGTGAAGCAATGATAACCTAGAAATTGTCCAACTGTTGCTCCGCGCTGCCCCAGCAAATGCATTGTCTGTTGCAAAGATATGGCTGAAAACCCCAACAACGATGCTTAGAAAATTTTGCAAATTTATTTCTAAGGTCCTTGTCAAAAACCCAACAAAACTCAGAAATGGTTTGGCCTATCTCCAAGCCAAAGTCGAATCCATAAAATGGTGCAAATTCCCCAACTACTAGCAATTCGCTCTATTATAAAAATTGGGGATTTCGTACCTAAATATCACCCAGAAAATTCTGAAATTTTAACCACAGATTCCTTCCACAAAACCCAGAAAAACTCAGAAATGGTTTGGCCGTATTTTGACCTTCCAAAATCGACCTCCAATATGCCCCCACACCCTCCAAACTACTCAAGAATACGGCCTGCAAGGGACACCAACGAAATCCTCCTCCCAAGCTTTGAAAATGAAGCAATCTTCTCCACAAATGCTTCCCTTAACTTCCTCAGCAAAGTTCAGCCTCAAACACTAATACTCTACCTCCCATGTGTGCACCAAGTGTTGCCTCTACGCTGGCCCAAGAAGTGCAAAAATCACACTGCAAAGAAGCGCTCTCCTTTAGCTCCCAAGCTCTCCAAGATGACAACAAATCCTCTAGGTCTTCTCTCTGGAAAATCTCCCAACCGAACTCCACGGCAAGCCACCACAAGCAAACTCGACCTCCTCTTCACTACATCCTCCAGTAATACACACCACCAAAAGATGAATGCAACTGCTGGAGATCACAACGAAATCCCTTCTCTAGAAGAATGAATAAAAACCTTCCTAGGTTGGCACTCGAACTGCCCTGAAGAAAGGGTGAGCTCTTCGCTTGAAGAACTCATGCAGAACAACAAGTGACTCGGCTAAGAAGCTCAAGCAATCAAACAGAAATCGATATGCCAAAAGATGAATGAAATTAGGAGAGTTACCTTCCTTATATAGATTTTGTGGAGCACTTTTCCCCCAAATTTTACCTCCATCATGGGCACTCACTTAACCACCTCCATGAAAAACTTAATCACCTCCATGCAAATCGAACTAGGGAGTGCGTATTTCCCTAGTGTGGGTAGCCCCTATGTGTAATTTAAACTCAACAAAAATAACTTTTCCCTAGTCTAATCTCCTAATAAAATCGAATGGGCCCCACTATCTCCAAAATTGGCCCCAAAATGCAATAGTTAGTCTTGTTCCAAATTAATTTAGGAAGGGACATGACAGTGCTCCCCACACAAATGTTGCTTGTCCCCAAGAAACTTCAATGTTGGATGCTCAAGTATGTGCTCGCCCTCCCAAGTAGCATCCTCATCTGGTGAGCTCCTCCAATGCACCAAAAATTGCTTGTCCTCAAGCAGTGCCTGAACAAGCGCCCTCTCTGACTATGGATCTCCACTGTCGCTGCAAACTTCACCAGGGTCCCAAATATGCCATCGGATTGTCCCTGATCGTTGTACTATCCTATAGAGAAGGAGTCCCTCGATACCAAGATCCCAAGCCAGCCTGATCAACGTGGAGCACCCCTTGCTCCACTCACTATCCTGCCAAATAGGGGTGTTAGAACCCCCTGTCTACTGCCAATAAGTAGAGCATCTTGAAGATGTAAAACTCCATCCAAATCCTCATGAAGCTACCCTACCGAATAGTTCACCACATGCACTCTGATTGTGGGCCCCTGAAGATACAACTCAATTCCCATGCAAATGAAGCCTCTCCTGCATGAGCTCCTCCTAAAATCGTCTTGTTGGCCATCCTGCCATGCTGATGAAGCCTCCCATGCCATCAGCGAATCATAGAAACCTGGTGGAAATTTTGGATGACCCTCTCCTGTAGAGACCAGCTCACCCCTGTGGGTAGCTGAACTGCTAAGTATTGTGATGCTAGGGCCCCCTACCCAACGTAGTAAGAAACTATCCTGTTGACTCCATGACACCTTGGTCATCACTAATTGTCTAGCATGCTCGTACGATAACCTCCTCTCGCATAACTCTCGACCACAATCTATGCGATGATTGAGGTTAGGCCCAACCAACCAAAGCACCTCAATAGTGCCAACAGCTATTGCCCCATGGTTGGCCTCAACCTTGAGCAACAATCTGCCTCGCCCTATGGTGAGGGCTTTGGTGACTCTCCATGCATTTTCCTAGGAGTGGAGTATCCCACCAATCCACTAGATCCCTGGATGCCATAACCATATTAGAGGTCCACAACCCCAAATCCTCTCTGCCTGGTGTTGTGTTATGTTGTTAGCTGTTGGGACCCCTATGTGCCCCATCTATGTCTCCTATAGGTATCCAATAGGTAGACACCGAGCATCAAGAACTTGTGCCACAAATATCCAGCTGCTCTGTCCCTGCCAAATCACAAAGCGAGATCTGCTATCCCAGCTCCTGATGATGTGCCTGGGTACCGCAAGAAGCCTAGGCCTCCTCTTGCCAACAAGGATTGTCGTCCTCCGCACCTCATGCTCACTCGACACATCGAGTTGTCCAACTGAAAAAGCACCATGTAACTCCCTCTCAGTCACCTCCCCAAGTATGAGCTTAGGGGTGGAACATGTGCTACCTCGACAATCAACCATGCCATCCCTAAGCCTGTATTCGTCAACTCGTGCACCTACCAAGTGTCTCAACTGGAGAGGCTCCTCCTCACTCATGACACGAGGTGTCTCATCCAGCTGCCTAGGGTGAGCCTCCCAAGCCCTGTTTCCTGAATGGAGAGTGTCAAAGGGAAACAAACAAACACTTTGCAACTATAAACAACACCAGAGGAGTATGGGTATGATCAAGAGTCCGTTAGAATGCTCAAGAGTGATCCTACGGACGACCCCCTCTCTGTCTCGGGTTTGTTGATAACCCCTTAGAAGCCCTGACTCCAGTAAACATGGTGTCCCCAGATGCTTAACAGTGTCCTCATCGATCCTTGGTCGGCTGCATCCAATGGTACACATAGTGCCCCTATCCATAAGTCTCCTAGGAGGCAACGCTCCAAGCACCCGCTGCACCACATCATCTGCCACTGCATACCACCTAGTATGGCCGCACTCCTCGACATGCCACTATACATCGCAACCTGTCCCAGTACACCACTAGATACTCCCGGCCACGACTATACCATCATGTACCATCCTGTGTCCCACCTATGTCACTGCACTTGTCACTCCACACATACTCAATTCGATGTGAGGTACCCCCACTCCACAATGTAGTCCAACATACTATGACACACCCCCATGCGTCTCCATGCCCATCTGTAGACCACTGCTCCATGCTAGATGCTCTTACCCATGCCTGGATGTGATGGCCTAAAGTTGTGTCCATATGCGTCGGCTTGCCCCTGACCTATATCATCACCTCCACCGTCGTATCACCATACTCTCCGATGAGCGGATCTCCCCTCCAAATCCTCCCCGAGAGACCCAAGAAGTGAATCTCCCCAGGTACGAGTGATGATGCCACCACTGCTTTGCTCCTCCATGTCCTCTGTGCCCCACACAAATGTGAAGAATCCCCAGCTCCATACAAGGCACTATTTGGTGGCCTATCGATGCCACCTCCTCCGACAAACTCACACCAGAGTATGATGATCGTCGTGTGAACCCATGCATAACTATCATACCAAGACAACCCAAGGAGTCTACCCAAAAACTGGTTGGCAGCTGGTACTGGCCAAAACTCCCCTAGTGAATGTGTGTGCTCAACCACTAGGCCAACTACACCACCATAGTTGCAGTCAACCGATATATCCAAGGAATGATAGGTAGTCTGACCTGAATCCCAATGCCAGTCTAGACCTTCGGTATCCCCAATGCATGAAAGCTGCTGCTGAGCTTCATGTCAGTCCACTACCATCTCCATAGCCCAATGCACTGGGTACCAACTCAGGATCTCTTGCCACACAACCCCAAGAGAGGGATTGAATGTACGAACTCTCATACGTAGGACAAGACCTCCATCTGGCAAATGCTACACCCTGCACCGCTCATGTCGCCTCATCTCATCGGCCTCGTCAACACATAAAATATGTCGAAGTGTCTCTGCCTCTCTCTCTCCAATGTGCAGAGGCAAACTACTGATGCTACAAGCCCCTCTATGTATGTCTGAAGAGGGCTGCTCTGATGCTTTAAAGTGCACTCTAGTGGGACCATTAGGGGATCCAACTATTCCCCAACGCGAGTCAATTTGGTCGTTGACTCGGCAAAATCCACTCTCATGCCCTCTAGCTCCTCGTTTTGTTGTAGAATGGTATCTCATATTGTGGTGACCTTCTCTCTCAATGCTAGAAGGTTGGCCTGGAACTGATGAAACTGCCATGGGTATCTATCACCTGCAGACTTAGTCACGGCTCTAGATACCTCAACAACTATCGACATCTCATCCATGGGTGGCTCCTCTTCAACAGATGGCTCTATGTGGGTAGGCTCTATCCTCTCCACCAAGGTGTCAATTGGGGCTATCAAAGAGGTCTCGAATAATGGTGACTCCTGTAACACACTAGGTAGATCAATATGCTCTTCACTATCATGTGGGCTCTAAGCATCATGCTCAACCTTCTCCTCAGGCTCCTAATATCTAAATCCAGGTCTCCACCAACAAAAGTGCCCCTTGGTCTCACTCTCTAACTGTCCCTGTCCTATGTGCTCCTTTTCAGGAGATCTGGTGCCTAGATTTTGTCGGATTTCCCCACATGGTGTAGGTGGCTATACTCCCACGGCTTGTGCACCTCTATTGTCTCTGCTATAAAGACAAGGATGGATCTGGTCTGACACCTTCCTCAATTGAGCCAACCTCTCGTCATTCAGTGGATTCTACCCCAGAATTCCTGCATACTGAATCTCCCTTGAGCCATGGGTGGTGTATGGTGTAACCCGTCACTGTGCATACATGCCCAAATCTCCCATGATCTTACTGGTTACCCACAGCTAGGCTAGGACCATGCTTTGATACCACCGTAATATTCCAAAATAGGAAAAACAATGATATGCAAACAAATAGCAAATTTACAGAATTTTTTTTAAACAATTTAGTAAACACCCAGAACAATCAGAAATATGGAAGCATCTGAGCCATTTTATTATAACTGGTGGAAGAGTACAAATATATGGAAGGTATACACCTGGGCTTTGCCTTTTTTCGTAAGCAGAGCAATGCCCAGGTGAAGCAATGATAACCCACAAACTGTCCAACTGCTGCTCCGCATTGCCCCAACAAATGCATTGTCTGCGGCAAAGATATGGCTGAAAACCCCACCACTAGTGCTCAGAAAATTCTGCAAATTTATTTATGAGGTCCTTGTCGAAAACCCAGAAAGGTTTTGGCATATCTCCAAGCCAAAGTCAAACCCATAAAATGGTGCAAAATTCCCCAGTGACTAGCAATTCGCCCTGTTATAAGAATGAGGATTTAATACCTGAATATCACCCAAAAAATTCTGAAATTTTAACCATAGACTCCTCTCACAAAACCCAAAAAAACCCAGAAATTGTTTGGTTGGATTTTGACCTTCCAAAATCGACCTACAATATGCCCCACGCCCTCTAAACTGCTCAAGAATACGGCCTGCAAGGGACACCAACGAAATCCTCCTCCCAAGATCTAAAAATGAAGCAATCGCCTCCACAAATTCTTCCCTTAACTTCCTCAGCAATGTTTAGCCTCAAAGGCTGATACTCTACCTCCCATGTGTGCACCAAACGTTGCCTTTGTGCTAGCCCGGGAAGTGCAAAAATCACACTACAAAGAAGCACTCTCCTCCAGCTCCCAAACCCTCCAAGATGACAGAAAATCTCCTAGGCCTACTCTTCGGAAAATCTCCAGCCAAACTCCACGGCAAGCCACCACAAGCAAACTTAGCCTCCTCTTCACTGCGTCCTCTAGTAATACGTGCCACCAGAAGATGAATACAACTGCTAGAAACCACAACGAAATTCCTCATTTGGAAGAATGAAGAAAAACCTTCCTAAGGTGGCACTCGAAGTCCCCTGAAGAAAGGGTGAGCTCTTCACTAGAAGAACTCGTGCTAAACAACAAGTGACTCGACTAAGCAGGTTGAGCAACCAAAGAGTAATCGATATGCCAAAAGATGAATGAAATGATGAGAGTTTTCTTCCTTATATAGATTTCGTGGAACACTTTTCCCTTGAATTTTATCTCCATTGTGGGCCCTCACTTAACAACCTCCATGCAAATTGAACTGAGGAGTGCGTATTTCCTAGAGTGGGTAGCCCCCATGTGTAATTTAACCACAACAAAAATAACTTTTCCCTAGTCTAATCTCCTAATAAAATCGAATGGGCCCCACTATTTCCAAAATTGGCCCCAAAATGTAGTAATTTGTCTTGTTCCAAATTAATTTAGGAAGAGACATGATAGAAAGGATCGAATTCACACACCTTCCAGTATGATAAGCATAAAATTTATTAAATAGAAAAAAAACAAGGTAAAAAATCCAGAAACTTTGGTTATGGGAAAAAATTATTTTAAAAAAATTGCTTAAAAGGTTATAAATGCCCACAAAACTTTGCCCGCTTTGTAATGCGGCACTTTATAGTCTGTTCAAGGACAGAGAACAACATTGTAGAGCTGTAATTTCAAAATACCAGAATATGAAATTTAAATACCAAATTTAAATAATTAATCTAATGAAAACCAACTTGTCTACTCTGCTGCAATTCTTGTCTGGCTGCGTTACCAAAACGGCCAAAACCTCCCTGTCGAATTGGGTACAACCTAGGTACTTAGTCTCAGAATGCTTTTCAATCAAAGCAATCTGATCTTTGTGCCCAAAAACTCCAGTGCAATTAAGACCCAAGACTCCTTCATGGTTGTACCTCCGTGTTAAAAATTGTTCTCATGTCTGTACCTTTGTGTTCAAAATGGTTCTCCTCCCCCTTCCTCCTTTTAATTCCTTGTCCACCGCCTTCCATCTCCGTGTCGTTGTTTTGTTACGTGAAACTTTTATAAAATCAAATCTCATTTGATTTTGTTGATTTTATTTGGATACGTAGATTTCATTTTATTAAAGTTTATTATTATTTTAATAAATTAATTTGTTTATTTAATTTATAATTTTAATTAATTAATATTATATAATTTTATTAATTAAATTTTTAATTTAAATTTTTTAATTTAAATTTGTAAATTAAAATTAACATCTTTTAGTTTAAGGATTTATCATATATATATGTGTGTGTGTGTGTGTGTATTTAAGATGGTATACGTATTACCTACCTAATTTGATATATATGATATTCTGGTGAGGGATTAATTCATTGCCTTAATTTATATCTCTTCCTGTAGTAACCAGTGTATATATATAGTGTGATACATGTGGTTCCATGCATACGTAGCTATTGTATGGAGGTCTCATATGTATGCTAATATTCGTATTTTATTTATAGTTGTAGGTGGGTCATTACAAGCATGATCAATCTGCGAATCAGAAGGAGCTTAAGTAGTTTGCATACCAAAATAACTAAATGAAAATATTTAGCATTACCTGGTTTGATAATTTTACTTGGTAGAGAAACCAGAAGCAACGCAGATGCACATAGAACAGTGGTTCCAATCATCTCCAAGCGATAGCCAAGCCACTCATTTGATGCATTGTTATGGAAATCCATTCGTAGGTTAGCATTTACACGGTCAATATTCACTTGTGAGAAGATTTCTTGCTTTTTAAAAGATCGGATCGTAACAACTCCTGCAATGGACTCCTTGAAATGGTGAATCACTGGAGCCTTAGTGATCTGGTCAAGGCGAGTCAGCTCTCGAGAGGAGGCGATATAAAATCTCTGCAAAGTGGACATCATTTGATTAAGGAAGATAATGGCCACAAATCAGCTATTGGTATAAATCATAGTCACAGAATACAAACAGGAAAATACGCATGTTCAGTAGCTATTAAAAAAACAGAAAAGTAAAAAGTCAGAAAAATACCGGCAATAGAAGCAAAGTACGGAAATTGCATATAACCATGCCAATTGTCTTATGGAATAAATGCAAACTAGACCAAATGGATAAGGTTGGTAACAATATACTAATGTCATTTTGTAATGCTCCATTTCTGTCGTTTGATAATATACCTTGAGTCATTTCAAAATGAATTTAAAGGTCCATATTTATCACATTTGATAATATACCTCTAGTCCTTTCAAAATGAATTGAAGGGCTTCTACACCATTTTGGGTTTTATGTATTCATCTCGGAGATCTTACTAAATAAACGAGCACATTGATTTAGTAAATAAACTATTATTTACGAGAACCACAAGCTTCCACAATCTGGACGGTTGTTTTTATATTCTGGAGAACTAGGTACTGTGGGGAAGTCCTTTATTGAATGGCTTTGTTTAAACACCAAAAATAGCAGTCACAGCCAAGAAGCATAGCCAAGTAGTATGCATGAATGAACAAGAGAATAAGATCTCAAAAAGTGCATATAGCACTACAATCATCAAAATACGAGATCACAACCAGAGTTGCATTTCTGCATTGGGTATTTGATTTCCTCAAAGATTAGCAGTTCTTCACTCTGATTATATTTTTTTGTTATCGTCATTGTTAGGATTTGTTTGATGAACCGTTAACCTTTTTTTTTCATTACATATAGAAATCGTGATGAATGTTGACTGTTCTGCAGATATTAAGTTTGATGATTTGGAGTTTAATAATAATTTTCAAACTGTTTTGACAAATTTTCAAACTGTTTCTAGAAGCTGAAGCGAATGTTATCGTGTTCAATTGGCAGCTTTGTTTTTAGGATAGTCTGATTATACTTTCGTTAGTATGCTCATTGTCAGAATTTGTTCGACGAACTGGTTACCCTATTTTCTATTAAATACAGAAATCATAATGAATTTTGACTGTTCTCCAAATATGAGGGTTGATGATTTGGAGTTTAATAGTAAGTTTTCAAACTGTTGATGTCATTTACAAAATCTTTGACAAGTTCAAACCTTTTTTCAGAAGCTGAGGCGAATATCTTATCATGTTCAATTGGCAACTTTGTTTCTAGAATAGTGTGAAATGGAATAGTTGCATAGCAAATATTAGCCATTAAAATTTTCCTTTGAGGTGTAAGCTTGCTTTTGCGGCCACCATTAACAGCATATAGAATATGCAAGTCCAAAATTTGGCTTGCTGCGTGAAAAACTAAAAGCAGCCTCTATGAAGAATTAAATTGGTTACAATATACAGTGCTTACCTGGTACCAAACATTTATCCAAGCCAGTGGCACTATTGCAAAAATAGTTGGCCAAGCGACTTGGCATGTAACACCAATAATGGTAATCGTAGTAAAGTATGCTGAGAAGCATGCTCCGAAAAAGAAAGGAAGGAAAAGATCAAGAGAAGTTTGATCTGTAGATGACTGCAACAACAAAACAAAACAGAAAATTAGACAGGTTGGATACTAGATAAATCTCTGATTTTTAAATGCTGAATCTAAAGTTGGGACATTTTTCCTAGTCCCGAACTACTGAATGAATCAAAATCATCAACACATGATAAACGCTTACCCGGCTGAGAATTCTTCCCGATGGTGTTGTATCAAAAAAAGACATGGGTGCATGGAAAATGCTGCCGAGCATTTGTTTATAAAATATTTGTGTGGTTTTGAGTCCAAATCTCGTAACTAAAATGGTTCGCAAAAATATACAGAACCATATTCCTGCTGAAAGCAGGGCATATATTTCTATCAATAATTTTGGTTGGTAATATTTACTGTTTGCATCCGACGTTTCATGTGCCAGCCAATAATCACTGGCCACTTGAATAGCTTGCCATACGATGTGAACTGTAAACAATGCTAAAATAATGTACCAGCCGTATGCTTTGGTTGTATACAACCAGTAAACTTTCCAGCTGACATGCCCTGTCTCTCTTTGTTCTTCTTCCACAAGCTTTGCTGTTCCTCTTTTGATGTTTGAGACAGGAGTATGTGATTGATTGGGCACAGTTTGGACAAGGTCTCTGGATTTAGTTCTGTGCTCGTTGATTTGCCCTTCTGGAATGGTTTCCAGCTCTTTTTCAGCAGTATGAGTTGTAGATACATTTCCTGTTTCAACTAATCCCATGGCATCCTCATGAGCTGCAACTAGTAACCCAAAATCTGTGCCCAGCTCCAAAAGTTCATCATACTTTCCTTTTTGCACTATCATGCCATCTCGCATAACCTGTTTGTAAATCAGGAATAATTGAAACAGATCATGCTGAGCTTCGACAGGTTGGCTACATCATGTTAAACTACTCAATTTAGCAACAGTTGTGTATTCACCAATGCCAGACTGCCAGTCATGCTAATCTGATGTATACAGCCATTGCTCTCGGGAATTCTTTGTTATAATCAAAATTAAAAATCAGAGAAGCAAACAAATTTTCTGAGATAATATATGTCTATTGAACAGTAAAATAATAGAAGATTTGCATGAGGTTTTATTAGTTACAGGATAAGAGAAGGTAGCATTGAAGCTTACCAAAATTAGGTCTACCCCATGCAAGAAGTCTACTTGATGAGTAACCAGTAAAATTGTTTTTTCACTTAGAGCACCTCGTATGCATTCCTGCGGAATGAATAATTAGAAAGATTGAACCTCCAATATTCCCGATGAATTCTTCTAAATGGTAAATCAACCTGGCAGGTAAATAGACAGTAATACATGACAATCTAATTGTTCTTACCTTATAAATTTCAGAACCAGTATGGGCATCCACAGCACTAAAAATGTCATCAAGAAGATAAATATCTTTATCCTGGTAAACAGCTCTTGCTAGTTGAATTCGCTGTTTCTGTCCACCACTAAGGTTGATCCCTCGCTCCCCAATTTCAGTCTGGTCTCCAAATTCCATCATTTCTAAATCCTTTTGCAGCGCACACACCCGAATTGCATTCTGGTACTTGCCATAGTCCATGGGCAATCCAAATAGAATGTTTTCTTCTATTGTCCCATTCTGTATCCATGATGTTTGTGCCACATACCCCGTGCCACCACTCACCTTTACCTGTATGACAAGTAATAAAAAGACATGTTCAAACAAATATTAGATGACAATATCTGATCAAATTGATTGAAACATAAATTTGAGAAGAGCCTGAACAAAGCAAGAAATTATTCACCGTGAATAAGAAAAGAATCCACTGTTATGTGATTTAGGTGAGTATAAGTTGGATGACAGTTGACACTTTTGAAGAGTTATATGCATTGTGCAATAGACAAAATTTATGAAACAGCAAACTCAACAACAGAGATAATAGGTTGAAGAAAAGTATTACAGAAAACTGAGAACTACAGTCCAAACCAATAGACCTGTTTAATGAGTCGACATCAAAAAAACAAATGAACTCAAAATGAAATGAAATTATATTAATGTTGATTAATAACCAAAATAGGTCAATAAGACTAGGAATAACAACATTTGGAACAGAAGTAGAGCATCCCCTAAGCATTTCTAAAATCTGAGTTTATGGAAAAAAAGAAAAGCATGAGAAAGAGTAGACAGAAATCTAAAATAGAAACATGGAGGGAACCTAAAGGGTAATCTTACAAAGTGAAATAGATAATTCTCTAGGAGAAGAAAAGTTAAAACAACCCAATGATAGCACTGCACCATGACAAGTCCTCTAGAAATCAACCAAGACTATGGAGGCCGTGGAAGAGTAGCATCTTGGCCAGCATCGAATGAGGAGAGATATCATCATCCACTGCCATAAATATGGAAGAATTATGGGGGGGGGAAGAATTTGGGGACCCCGTGTACCTCCCCAAACATCCAAGGCCAACAAATCCCTCCAAGAGGAAAGAAACCTCGATGCAAGCATCTGTCTGTGACCTCTATGCTAAGAACAAGGGTGGGTGGTAGTCCCTTTATGCCATATGTGGAGAGCAGTGGAATGAAGTGGTCTCATGATATCTCATGTTGATGGTCTCCATTTCAATAATCTGATGTTGTCCATGCTAGTGACACCCTATATCGAGTCTCTTCATGCCTTTGATGGTTGAGAGGTGGAGTTGTCAACCAAGTAGGCCTTGAAGGTCCTTGTAGGGAAAATTGTCTATTAGTTGTTGAAATTTGGTATCGGAAGACAGGTGGTTCCCTAAGGCTTTGATCTTTGGCTTAGGGAAAAGTGTCCAAAAGAATTTAATTTTTCTCCTAAAGTGACTATATAATTTTTATAAAGTCAAATCTAATTTAAAAGTGACTTTAAGTGATAAAATTACTAAAGTCTAATTTTAAAGTGACTTTAATAAAGTCAATGTAAAATTAGAAAAGAAAAGTGACTTTGGAAATAAATGACTAAGTGGGTCTTTATTAAAGTGGGATGAATTAAAAAATAAAAAGTGAGATTTAAATGAGCATTTAATCTCAGCCCTAGACCTCAAACTATTTCAGCCATTGGATTTAGGGATTCCTCAAAAGTCACTTAGTTAGGGTTAGATTAAAGGAGGGAAAGGAGGAAAAGGTCATCCATTCTTTCATGAGCAGATTGAGAGAAGGAGAGCAAGAGAGCAAGGGAGATTTCTGGACAGGGAGGAGAAGGAGGCAGCAGCTTGGCACACATTCCAAGGCAGCATTTTAGCAAGTCCGTACAGCTGAGTTAGCACACAGTGAAAGGCATATATTGGGCACGATTTTCTAGAAATCCGTACAGCAAGTGCACATAAATCGAAGAGCAGAAATCCGTACAAGTGGTTGTACCTTGGCATGCATTTCTAGGTAGAACTATACAGCTGTACTGCTGTTTTTCTGCACAGAAATCGAGGAAATCGTACAATAGCATTTATGGCAGCTTGCACGCTTTTCTAGGCAGTCTGTACAACAGCATTTAATGCTGAAATTTGGGCACAAAAATCGAGGAGGCCGTACAACATTTATTTCTGTTTTGTTTTGCTATTTGCAAGTTTTTCCAGTTGGTTGTGAGGCACGGAAAACGAGATAAATTGTAAAAGTTTGCTTGCTGATTTTTTTGCTGAATATTTCTCACTGTAAAAAGCATTTTGCAGAAATAAAAAAGAGCTTTCGAATTGGTTTTCCCCAAGAGTTGTAGGGGGTTTTTCCAGGGTCACCTTGACCAAAAATCACTATGTTTAAATGTGTTGAATGGCTGTGTGTATGTGCTGATATTTATTTCTGCATTTTCCAGCATTCTGTAATATTTCCAGAATTTGTGTTTTCAGCAAAATTTATTTTCCAGTTGTTGAATGTATGGATATGGGAAAGGGCATTTAACTATTTTGGAGAAATAAGGTGAAATTGAAAACCGGGGTGGGAAATGAGAAATTTTGACATTAGTAACTACTAACTACATCTTGCATTATCAGGATAAGCATCTATGTTTTGGATTTTAAAGAAAGGTTGCAAGGGACTTGCTAGAGTCGCCATAGAAGCAATGCAATATCCCTCGGATCTTGCAGTAGATGGGGCACTTGAAACATGAAGTGCTCTTTAGTCTCCACCTCCTAGAAGGAGTGTCGACAAATCTTGTCCTCT
Source organism: Pinus taeda (assembly GCA_000404065.3). Classification (NCBI taxonomy): domain Eukaryota; kingdom Viridiplantae; phylum Streptophyta; class Pinopsida; order Pinales; family Pinaceae; genus Pinus; species Pinus taeda. The sequence goes on along the minus strand of APFE031338688.1, from coordinate 230,642 downwards.
CAGGGAATCTAATGATACATATCTTGACATGTAAATGGTGGGAGCATGGTCTTAGTTGATGAGGAGAATCTTGAGTCCATGGGACTAGTGCCTTCATATGTAGTTGGACAAACAATCAGATTGTTAAATTACAAAAAACGCTTAGCATAAAATGCTAGCTTAGGTCTAAGACATTGTGAGGGAGAAAACCAAGTGATTAGAATGTACTGCCATTAGATGCCCTCCTTGATTGATTCATTATTCCTCTCCTTGGGGGAGAGGTGGGGGGAGCATTCAAGGGTAGCTATAAAGAAGGGATTCAATTAATGGAGATAATGGAAAAATGAAGAAAAAATGTGGCCTTAAAGTCTCAATATCTCCTTTGACCAAAATAACCCAAGGAGGCCAGATCTTTATAGGAATGGAGAGCCAGATATGGATCTCTTTCCCAACTCAATGTAAAGCCTCAAAGGGCCCAAAATATACCCTCTACATCAAATTCTTTTGTGAGTTGTTCCCTAGTAGTAGAAATAAGTTGGAGTATCTTATGTTTCCTCCTCGGAGCATATTATGCAAATTTGTCATGTCCCTTCCCAAATACATTTGTAACAAGTTCATATCTACACAATTTTGCACATTTTTGGCCAAGGAAAAGGACCCAGCAGTTTCGACTTAGGGACTTAGGATAAATTGCGACTAAATTAGATTGCTAGTGGAAGGTGGGAGCCACCCACGTGGGAATTGGAACTAGGCCATTTGAATGGCTTGGAGGGGATTCAAATAGCTGGTTGGAGGGGCCCACATGAGGCAAGGAAGGCCCACGAAGTCATAAGGAGGAGGAGGCTCTCATTTGGTTCATTCATTCATCCTTGAATATTGAATTTACTTTATTGTTTGCTCGAGTTGCTTAGCCAAGTCAACTAGCTGTTCAGCCACGAATCTCTCAAGCCGAAGATTCAACATTACCTTCAGGGGACTTTGAGTGCCATCCTAGGAAGGCAGTTCCACAAGCATTTTCAGGAGTTCCGGGGAGTATCCACAACACGGTCACTCAGCTACATTCAAGAAGTGTGTATTTCTGGGCCACAATGAGAACAACGCAAAGGGAGATAGAGCCACCTTGGATTAGCCAATTGCTGGAGGAGCCAAGGAACCAGAAGGACAGTATTGGGCCAACATTCAGTGTGAATTTTGGAGCCAGAGAAGCCAACAACCCGGCAATTCGAATTCTAGGCCTGGGAGATGGTGCAGAGGGTTAATTCAGAAATTTCATGGGTTTTGAGGGCAAGAGCTACAACCCGGAAGCTCATCCGGGAAGTCATGATATTTGTAGGAGGGATCATCTCAGAGTTTTGGGGCACTTTCCAGGAGGTTTTACAGCGTCAATCCAGCAAGCCGGGTTTTGCAGTTGCAGCTGAGGTTGGGCTCCTTGGGGTTCGAATTTTAGAAGTCTAAACTAGCTCAATTCCTTCGTGGGTTTTTCTTGGTTTAGGCCATGGACTAAGGAGCTGTAATATCATAATTTTCTGAGCACGGGAAGCATGGATTCCAGCCCTTCGAAGTCAACAGACAGAGCAGTTTTTTGGGCAGCGCAGTTGTTATAGCTCTGATACCACTTGTTATAGACCTGATCTGAAAATATAAGACAATGCAAATAAATCTAGAAACAATAAGAGAGAAATACATAGAAATGCTTCTTTATTGATCAAACCCTTAAGGTAGGGCAACACCATACATTCACTCCTTAAGGAAGGAGAACACTCCACAAGCCATATGCCTGTTCATACAATATTCCTTCACACCTCTCAATGTGGAGTCTCTAGCCTCTATATAGTCCTCATACATACAATACTATGGGTCATTACCGTGGTTCCCTCAATACTATCTATCTAATACCATGGGCCCATTACATTATTACTAACTACTTGTGGTCCCTTACATAATACGGGTTAACCACCTTATTTATTACTATGGTCCATCCCATTTTTACATTATTCCCTTGGGTACCTCTCTTTGTACACCATATTATCCCCCCTAGGTATTCTACAGCAGTTCAGTTTGGTGCAGCAGTTGGAGCAGCGTTCAGTTCAACATTTACTCACCTAGGTTTTGTCATGCTTGTGCATTGAGACAAGCCCAGGTGCACCATTCTATTTACTATTGTATTTTTCTCCCAAAAAACTAATAAAATGGCTCAGTAGTTCTCTATTTCTAGTGTGTCCATGGGTGCTTAATGTCTATTTCGTTTTTCTGATCACTGGATTGTTTGCATGCTTTGTATATCACTTATATTCTTGTTTAGGAACATTACAAAATTGGATCCAAGATTGAAGCCAAGTTACATAAGACCATTCAATTCTTTTAGATGAATGGAATTTCGTCCTCATTTTCTTTCTACTAATTACTCAGCCCAACAATATTGGGTAGAACAAAGGAGGAAACCAATTCCGTATCGTCTACCCACTGTGGGAAGAAGAAATATGGCACCTATAATAGAAAGCTTGCCCATAATCCATTCCAATGAGGAATGCCAAACATTTTGGCCAAAGAGCTCCAAAAGGAAAAATACTTCCTTTCTAAGCATTATTGAGAGGTTGGAGACTTAGATGTTGATGTTAACAATCCCAACTACATTGATCCACACTTAATGCTAATGCCCAAAGATAGCCTTGCCAGCAACAAGGAAGCTCTTTTCACATAGAACTGTCAAATCAAACACAAACTAGCATATATGGTCATTGATAATCGCAACGAAAATGACCTTCTCTTGCTTCGATTGGAAAAGGAACTTAAGTTCCCAACCTCAACTCATCCCAACTCACATTAGCTTAGATGGGTCAAAGATGCACATTAGGTTGTGCTAATCACTTGACAATAGATCAAAATGTTGCTAGAAGATGGCAAGATTTGGCCCAATATCTTACATGTCCTTACAAACAAAGATGAGAAGACTTACGAAAATAAAATGATTATAACACGTGTAAGTAATTGTGCCTTTTCCTTGCCCATGGGGCTTTGGAATCTGGATTGATGGTGAATGGGTGTACTATTAAGGCATTCCTTGCGATAGGTCACTGGTTCAAATCCCCATGGGTGCTTAGGTAGTATTATATAGAGAAAAAAAAAATTGTGCCTTTTCCTTGAAGTATTATAAGTGGCGTTTAAAAAACAGGAGGCAGACTACAAGAGAGGAATGCCACAAATGTAGATATATTGTAGTCAATAAAATCCAAAATATAATGAAGTCAATCAATGGAGTAATTGAAGGAGAAATCAATGGGGTCATTGGTGGTTGTTTGTCTCTTAAACACGGGAGTTATAATTAGAACTTTACAAATACACTATGATATATTTCCACTTGCTTCTTGTCACCTAGTATTATTCTCACCTCTTCCTCCTTGCTTACAAGGAATTGTTAGGAAATCAGTATGTCTTCCCTCACAAGGATGCCACATGCTTGCCATTGAAATGGGTGGCTGTGATATTTTTTTTTGAGTGATGAATGGGTAAGAACACTAGGCCCTATCACCATGGATTTCCTGGAATTATACATGAGTTTCCAAGAGAATGGCAATTCCTACATGCTCAAAGATATCAAAGCAACCACTATAGAAATAATCAACTACCATTGTATGGAAAAGCTTTTGAAAAGGGGTCATTGGTTTGAAAATGAGGGATATGTGAAATGTGAGGGAAGACATTGGTTTCCATTTTGCTTATTGACTAGGTGAAAGACTCAACTATTTTCTGTACTTGCTCATGGCTGACATGCTACGGGTGTTTGTCGTGGACCATTGGGTCCATCAAAGAGGTTAGCCAAATCTTAGCCCAACATAATCAGCGTACCAAAAGAAATTTGTTAAGAGGGTCCACAACTAATAGTTGAGCGGATCCACAAAAAAAGAAAATTAGTTACTGTAAAGAGACACCACAGCAATCGATATTGGACAAGGATTTTGTTGAGCTAGGTCTCCTGTAATGGTATTGGCAGGCCCTAGACATTTTTTCAATTTGAGGGGAGTATTACTGCATTGATGAAATTTCAAAACTCTTGATACTAAGAAATGTGTAGGGACTTTGTTACATGTGTTGCAAAAGCTATGGTTTGTAGAAAGAGGCTAGGATTTGTAGGGTCCTAAGGATAGAGGACTGTCAAGTTCTGTAGCTCTTAATATACCTAGGGCTTCCATCAATAGTGCTCAACTGAACCTTTCATGGCACCAACTAACGAGGATAGATTATACCCTTAGTCATACTACCCAATTCCCTAGTATGTGAGAGTGATCTCCACAAGTGTTATTCTCCATATACTATGGCAGTAGGATGACTAATAGGGTTATGTAAGGTTGGTTTCAAGTGTACATAGGGGAATTTTGATATACCTGAAGGAACATGGAAAATAATTCCATATACAGATGTTATTTGATGCAGTGCTACTCAAACGGGTGCCAACAGATGTTACAAAGGTGTTCAACAAGGTGATGCCTCTATTATTTTCTACATGTATTCTTCCCCAACTATAGGTTTTCCCATTGAATGATAGATATTTGTGTTATTTAAAGATGTTGAAACACATCTCTAACCTAAATAATGTTTTTCTAAAGCTGGAGCATGTGTTGTCATGAGAAAGTGCTCTAAGACCACTTGTGGTGTTTCTTGTTAGTTGATATAGAATATTTAGAGCGAAACAGGCATAATATAAATGCAGGAAGCAATTAAATAAGATAGATGGAATACAGCTGTGAAAAGCAAATAATAGAACTAAAATTGGAAAATAACACTATAAGAAATCCTTTATTGATATTCCAAACTAGATGCAATGTTCACTTGCCTTTTCTAGGAGGCAATCTCCAACCTGAGAAGAGCTCCAAATACTACAGTATTCACTTGATAACCCATTACATAGCTTCTACTACTATATATATATATATATAGATATAGTTTCTAATTGACGAAAACCCTAACCACCTAATGGACTTCCATTAATGAGGCCTCAACCACTAACTACTGGACCTTCTTTAACAAGGCCACTTACATTTATTGATTTCACACTATACTACCGTGTGGAGCCTTCTTGTGTTTCTGTTGAAGAGACAGAGATCCCAGATTTAAGTGATTTCTGACAAAATTGGTGAGAATTATTGTTCAATCTAATAGACCTATTTAATCTGAATGGGGGAAAGAAATCTAAGAGAACAAATAATGTTTGATGAATCAATGAATCATTAATTAACAGCAAAAAAGTCTGTTATACCTCTGAAGGGATAGTTTTCAAGTCAGCTACTGTTCTGTTACTTTTGACTACTGTTTCTTTCATCTGGTTATCTTGCAATGAATTAAGTTTACTGTACTAAGAACAACTAGTCATATGAGTCCTTCGAAATCAAAACTTCTGATGGGTACAAGTTTCTTCTTTTCAATATACGTTTGTCCTTGATTTGTACCTATTGCAATCCCACATTTCTCTGGCAGGAGGAGCCTTGAAAACTTGGGTGAGGCCGGAGAGTAAGTGATCAGCTCAAACACAGGAAAAACTCAGGCAAACTAGGCTAATTTTTTCTCATAAGAATGGCAATTTTGTACTCCCCAAGAAGCAAGTTTGACTTGCCAGCAAGTCAGTTTGGCTTGTTTTCTCCACTGGCCTGAGTTTGACCACGAAACTCTAACAAATTCTGTAACAATTATCTTGATAGTGTTATCAAGTTATAAATACATATTTTTAATGTAGTGGAGACTAAAGAGGAAGATGGAGATGCAAGTAAATATTATAGTAGGATAGTAGTTATACCTCGCCAGAGAGTTTTGGCATCTCTCCAAGAATGGATGACAGTAAAGAGGACTTCCCAGATCCAACTGTGCCAACAATTGCCACCAAAGATCCACTTCGAACCTCAAGATTGATATTCTGAAGCGTGGATTTGGATTCCTTTTCATCCCAAAAGAAAGTACCATTTTCCACTGCAACAGCAATCTCTTTGCCTGGCGGTAACCTTTCAACTGCCTCAGGATCAAGCTCCTCGCTGGTCATATACCTGTCAAGTCTATCCAAGGACACCATTGCCTGTGAGATAGCTATTAAGGCTTGAGGAAAGTTCCTAATGGGTTCTTGAAGAATTTTGAAAATAGATGTTGCAGTGAACACCTTCCCTGCTGTAAGTTTTGCTCCTACAAAAACGCATGTAGTGAATGTCACTACTGAAACAAGTGAAGGTGTGCTCCATAGAGTAATTATATTCACTGAAACAGAATACATAAATTTGCAGAGCCATTCATATTCGGAATTCCTAAAAGACTCTACACGTGTTTGGAAATGGTCTTCCCATGCCTGAAGTTTGATAACCCTCATATAATTCAAAAATTCATCAGTTGCCTTCATACGAAGATCACGCATTTTCATTAATTGGAACTGATATCTCCTATTTCTCTTGGATCCCCAAGCTACAATGCCCATTATCAGTACCATGCAAACAAAACCAGACAACATAGAAATGCCCAAAACTCCAAACAGGATTGATAAAGCAACCCCAACTTGTAGAGGCATCATCCAGATGTAATGAAGCTGCAACATCATATCCGAAAGCTGTTGAGCATCCACAGCCATGTAATTTACAATCTGTCCAACACCATGAGCTTGCCTAGCGGAGCTAGACAATCTTAAACCCTTTCTGTATAAAGTTGTGATCAGAGTGGACCTTATCAACATCCCCAACTTCTGACATTGAAAGTTATACTGATGGGAACAAAGGACCTCAATGGATTTTGCTGAAAGTAATATCAATACAAGCACATAGCCTTCATAAGGAAAGCTCTGATCTCCAGATGTAAAATCAACAAATTTTTGTATCAAAACTGGGCCAATATACATCACACACAGTTTTGCAATGGCCAGGGATGCAGTAAGTGCAAGATTTGGCCAAAAGCATCGAAGCAATGTAACGCGTACAGGGTGTTGGTGTTCCACTATGTCATTAGGCCAGTTTGATTTAAAAAGCTCAAACATATTTTCAGCGCTATCACCAGGTGCCAGTGCAGGAACATCTGTCAATTGCAAAGCATTTCTGTAACCTTTGTTCAATATAGGATTCAGCCATAACCATGTAGCCCTTGACAGAATACCTGCTGTAGCATAAGGGGTTATTAATTGTTTCTCAGTGCCAGGATTCAGAGTGCTACCATCCAGAAGAGGTTCGCGTAATTTTTCTTCTGTTTCTTCAACAATGGTGATGCCTGTAGTCCCTTTGAGGGCTAATGCCAGCAGAAATCCACTGGCAGGGAATGTTATCAATGCAAAAAGATCATCAAGAGGGAGAATACTATCTGGATTAGGAGTTGTGGACGTGAACCTGATGATTGCAGAGATCAAAAATAGCGTATTCAGAATGAAATTGATAAGCCACCAGAGACATAGAGACTTTGGATGTGCTGTAGCTTTGAATTTCTTCTCATGTCCAACTATTGCCCCAAATACAATCCATGAAAGTGCTTGGACTAGTGTGTATATTACCTCAAGGAGAGCCCATTTTGTTCTAAGGCCTAGTCTTCCAAATCTCCAAATGCAGAGAGCAACATGCAATAAACTTACAATTCCTGTGACAACTAAAGTTGCTCTGAATTTGAGACTAACTTTGAGGCTCTGGCCCTGGCCCTGGAGATTGGTGTTTTTAGGGAGTGATTTTTCCCCTGATGATATCTTTCGTGAACACAGTAATTTCTTCACTAAGAATGCCAGATAAAGCAATAAGAAACCAATGTTGACGAGGATGACAATTTCACGTTGGGGACATGGAGCCAGCAGCACATATCTGAGCCACCCAAAAAATTTGGAAAGAAAATACTCGTTGCCCGGTGATTTTTGATGACCACCACAAGAATCTGAGCTGATCCATGCCATTGAGACTGATGAAAAGAAGCTTTCTGATCTGGTCATTTCCCTGCAACAAAATTCTTGTGTTTAGCCAGAGAAATTTTTGTTTGTTGGCATGCATGTGGAGACCATGGTGTACTGCAGTACTGTAACTGATGGTGCTGATATAAATCCTTCTGGCCTTTCGGATTAGCATAAAGGGGCTGATGCATTTTCTACACGAACAACAATAAAACTGAAAAGAACTTATATTTATTGTTTAAAGCGAGGAATATTTCAGAGGAAGGAGGCTATGCACCTCTTGTAACTCGTTGCTCTGCATAAGTTAGTGCAGACTCCCCATTATAATAGATGTCTGTGGAATCACGTATGCGTTTAATTAATGACTATATCTGCAAATTCACATCAATAAAAGCGTGCTTGGTATTAGTCAGTAATCAATCTTTCTGAAACATAACTACTACCAGCAAATCTGTGATGTTCAAGGAGAGTTTTGTCTTGAAGTTCTGATTTGACAAGTGCTTGCAGCGGCATAAAGAAAACAAAACAGAGTAAGCAGGATATTTTCTCGTAAGTAAAGAATATGTCAAAACGCCTCAGACCAGTGGCAGTGGCTTGGGCCATGCTAAGACAAAACTTTCTGATACGTCATTTTTAAATTTAGCAAGGCCATCATCTTTCGCTGAAATGTCAGCATGAGAAATTACAATAACTGGGAAAGCAAAAAGATTGAAGTGGAATTGATCATATAAGTGGATGACTACACATACGCCTATTCGGATCAGCAATCATATTAATTTTCCTTATGTAGAGATTTAAATTTTTAAATCCAGAGGACATTCGGCTTCTGACAGTGGATGGTTGTCAAAATAAAGAAACACTTTGACGATACATTTACTCATTGTATCAGAACAGCAAAATACTTCACATCTCATGGTTAAACATTGGGAATATGGAAATAAAGAAATTTAATAGCCTATAATACAATGAAAATCTTACACAGCCCTTCACAGAATTGGGTTTTCCCAAATAATGCGAAAGAAATTATATTAATGTTCAGAAATATGACCAAAAAACCTAAATGGGTGACTAAAAACTGTAAAGAGGCGCCATCAATGAAAACGAATATTGAAGGGATGCACTTAATGTATCTCCAATGAAATGCAATAAAGAAACTCAAAACAAAGTGGAAAACCGTTCACCCAAAATGGAACGATAATAATGCAGGTAGTACCCAAAAATGGGATCCCACATAACAAACTATGTGGAAGTGTTCTTACTAACAATTATTCGCTTTTATCACAAACCATGGACAAAGGAAACATTGCCGAGAAGAATGCATCAAAATTTACGACTGTTGCGTTATTTTAGATCACATTTATAAAAGAGAACCAATGCCTTGGTAAGATTATTTATTTTCAAAGTTCCTTGAAAGCACTGTCGGTTGCTTGGCCTTTGGAGCAAGCCGAAAAAAATATGTTACAAGTATTCTTATGCATTAGTCTTCATTATTTCTAGTGTTAAACAAACCTCATCAAATCCAAAACAAAAACAGATGAGATGAGGAGAAGTACGCGAAAATATATTAAGAGAATAAAGGACAAACTCTGAGGAAATTTTATCACATAAAATGGGCTATGGCGTGTTGGATTTGACCAAGCTATCTTGCACTGTGCAGAAATATAATTCATAAATCTATAAACTGTGGGTGTGATTTCATAGGCAGGTACAACCTTTCAACAGCAGTAGTTATCTTTGAAGCTTGAGACTAAATTGAGACTCCCATAAATCAAGCCAAATTAAGTTCTGTGAGCTTCTGTATGGCAGAGTGACCGAGGAATGGAGTATAGAGCATTTATTTATTATATTCCAAACAACACAGAAAACAAGACGTGACAGGTGTTAGATATGCCCATACGTTCAAATGCATATTTCATGAAGGTGGCCTGCTCTTTCCGATTCCACTTATCTTTCACTTTCAATTGCAGCTTCTTCCCACACTTCTCTTTGTCCTTCTCTTCTCGGTAAGAATATGGAGGCGTTTCCAAGGGGTATCCTTCAGCACCAATCCATTGGCCAAATGGGTATCTTGGAAACTTATTGGTACATGGGTATACGCTTGTTGCAAAAAACAAATCGAAAATGTTTAACCTGAAAAGTTATTGCACACGCGCATTAAAATCATATAGAGACCAATATTTATTCTCAGACTTCAATGAATAGGAAAGTTGACTTTTGCCATCGATTAGTGACATGTTAGCAGAAACAAATTTCTAGGAAATTTTTATTTTCAATCTCATAGAAAAGTAAATGTTAATGCTGTCTGATATGTTTTTAAGTCACAGCACAGGAATCCATTTTTGAGTCACAGCACACGAATCGAGATAGCAACCTGAAAAGAGAAGACTAAAATTATTTGCTTTGCATGTCAGACAGCCTTTACTTATTTATGGGATTGGACATAGAGATGGCTAAATTTCTATACATGTGCTCTTTTATCACCGATAAATACGTACAACCAATGAAATGTAAGTTGGACCCTAAACTGCTTGAGTCCGAATTCATGATTTGGCCTTGGCTACCAAGCAAAATAAAATAAAAACATATTTTCCTGCAAATTTTCCATATTTCAGGCCTCTCATGTCTTGCTATATATACTAGTATCAATTATTAGAAAAAGCATATGTGACCAGAGCTAGAGAATCAGTAGACTCCCACAATAAGCCAACCGGTCTGACCAAGCATGATGACGTTTCTCCATGTTAAACCCCACCAAATAATTTCAACCGTGCAAGGCAGTTCTCCAGTCGTAAGCCGTGACGTACTGCAAACTCAAATCATTTTAATATATTGTGATTTAATCTTTCATTTATTTAAGTATTAGAATATTCAATGCATGCTTAGCTTATACATCACATGAAAAGCTCTCCTTGTATTATGGATTCAGAGCATTTGAAGTGAACCTCTTCACCAGTGAAGTATTTGTGTTCTTTTTGGTGTCCCCTTCTCCTTGATGCTTCTGTTTGGACTTTCTTATTCTTTGGATTTTCCAAATCTGAGTTGCGTTTGCAGATGAAATTCTACCTCAACCATATCTTATTTTAAAATTGTGAAAACGCCTCGTTTGACCTCTTTTTCCATTATAAAGTGGAAGAAAAACGGACTCAAGTGAAAGATTCTATTTTCCAACCTTCTCAAATAGCTAGCATTTTGGAAATCTAACTATCACCAAAGCTTCAAAGTACTATAAGTTGGTAAAAAAAACTCGTCCACGGCCAGGAAGAAAGATCAAAGTACGTATTGGGGAAGTTTCATGGTACCAGGTGCTGTTATTTCACTGGAATCGTACGAAGCCCAGGACATTCCACTTCAGCGATATCAACGCAAAGAGCCTATTTTCTATGACCGAGTGCAATGATTGCTTGGAATTCAATGATCTGTCATAACAGTAAATACATTGAATTGTTGCCGCTAACTTTATTTGCAGTGAACAATTTTAACAGCCCAATGGTATCATTAAATCTAAATATTTTAGGTGATATTATTGAGATATACGCAATGATATATACATTTATATGGTAATATTAAATGTAAATATTTTAGGTTAATATATACATTTATTATTTTAATAAAGTAATATATATGTTTGGTAGGTAAGCACTTATGAGAATTTGAACTAGTGACCTATAGCAAAAAGTGCTTTAACAATGTAGCGATTCACCATTAAATTTTATGCTTAAATATTTTTAAATTATTTATTTACAATTTTATTACTATAATATCAAGATGAGCTTTGGATTTTAGGGTTTCGCTGCTCCAAACAGGTCATTGTGGCATTGTCGCTATAACTTTTTTTCTGGGACGTTTCAGAAGCTAAAAAACAAACCCATTTGAGAAGACATCGCGTTGAATCTCAAGTCCGAATTTTAGAGCTTTTCGCGTTATATTTTCGGAGATATGATCTGAGGAAGTTGGTTATTTTGCAAAATCCTGAATTACATTCAAAACAAGTGACCTGGGGAAAATCGTCATAACTTTCTCTCTGAGCATCAGATCGCAATTTTGTAAAAAGGTACAGAAAGAGGACGGACTGTAGTTTCTTATATATATTTTTCAGAGCTAAAGGTCAAAACAGGGACACGTGGCACGTCGTAAAAGTTCGCTCTATTGAATTAGTCTATAATCAGGTCACTGTGGGAGATTTGGCATAACTCTTAATTGGGGAATCCAATTGGGGTCAAACTAGTGGCATTGGAAAGGGGACACAAAGGACTACTACAGGTCGAAGTTTCAGAACTTAAAGATCTGAAAGTACAGAGTTACAGTCATTTCAAGAATGAGCTCCTAAAATCAAGAAAAAGCAAGATGAGGAAGTTTGATGGCAAGGATCCGGTAAATTGGATATGTCAGATGGAGCAATATTTTGATCTACATGGTGTACCACTGTTACAAAAGGTATGTATTGCATGTTCATATTCAGAACCAGATCATTTTTTATGGTATAAAGGGCTTTGTTCTCGTAAAAAACTTGTTACATGGTCAATTTTCAAGGAGGAAATGATAGCACATTATGAGGATACAAAGAGCAACACCTTTTTTAAAGAAACACCACAACAATTGGAAATAGTAAAAGGGCTTTGTTACATATTGGAAAGTAAAATGATGGTAGCAAGGAAGTCTACCCCTCACAACTATAAAGATGGAAGTGTTGTTTCTCCTAGTCTTCCACAACCTACAAGGGTTACACCACAACAATTGGAAGATATGATCTGAGGAAGTTGGTCATTTTGCAAAATCCTGAATTATATTCAAAACAAGTGACCTAGGGAAAATCATCATAACTTTCTCTCTGAGCATCAGATCGCAATTTCGTAAGAAGGTACAGAAAGAGGACGGACTGTAGTTTCTTATATATATATTTCAGAGCTAAAGGTCAAAACAGGGACACGTGGCACGTCGTACAAGTTCGCTCTACTGAATTAGTCTATAATCAGGTCACTGTGGGAGATTTGGCATAACTCTTCATTGGAGAATCCAATTGGGGTCAAACTAGTGGCATTGGAAAGGGGACACAAAGGACTACTACAGGTCAAAGTTTCATAACTTAAAGATCTGAAAGTACAGAGTTACAGTCATTTCAAGAATGAGCTCCTAAAATCAAGAAAAAGCAAGATGAGGAAGTTTGATGACAAGGATCTGGTAAATTGGATACGTCAGATGGAACAATATTTTGATCTTCATGGTGTACCACTGCTACAAAAGGTATGTATTGCATCTTCATATTTAGAACCAGATCAATTTTTATGGTATAAAGGGCTTTGTTCTCGTAAAAAACTTGTTACGTGGTTAATTTTCATGGAGGAAATGATAGCACATTATGAGATACAAAGAGCAACACCTTATTTAGAGAAACACCAAAACAATTGGAAAGAGTAAAAGGGCTTTGTGACATAGTGGAAAGAAAAATTATGAAGCATACCCTTCACAACTATAAAGATGGAAGTGTTGTTTCTCCTAGCCTTCCACAACCTACAAGGGTTACACCACAACAATTGGAAGAAAAAAGAGAAAAAGGGCTTTGTTACAATTGTGATAGCAATTGCACTAAAGGTCATAAGTGTGCTGAGAAGAAATTATTTTACATAGAATATGAAGAGGAGGAAGAAAAGGATCAAGAAACATCAAAAGAAGAGGATATACTACAGGACCCCACCCCAGAGAAAGAAGAAATGAATCAGAACATATCTTGTAAAGCATTGGCAAGAATTACCACACCTCAAACTCTCAAGATAGAAGGACATATCAAGAAGAAAAAGGTGCAAGAAATGAAAGATCACATAAAGAAAGAAGAAATGGATCCAACCATATCTTGTAATTCATTGGACGAAATTACCACTCCTCAAACTATCAAGATAGAAGGACATATCAATAAGAAAAATGTTCAAGAAGTGAAAAATCACATCGAGCATCAATAAATGAATCCGACCATATCTTGTAAAGGATTGGAAGAAATTACCATTCCCCAAACTCTAGAGATAGAAGGACATATCAAGAAAAAACGGTTCAAGCAGTAAAATATCACATCGAGCATCAACAATAAGTTCTCCAACTTTTAAGGGATAACGCCACTTCGGTGCAAAATCAAACAAAACAACAGGTAGATCAACATCATAATGAAAAATGTTTTGATGTAGGTGATTGGGTATTTTTACTGCTACATCTCAAGTAAGCTATTTATGAGAAGGAAAT
>APFE031338688.1:125697-191066 GCA_000404065.3 Pinus taeda | reverse complement strand
CCCAGAACTGTGAAGGAAGCAGTGGATTCAGAGGATGGAAAACTCTGGAAAGAGGCCATGGTTGATGAAATGGCATCTTTGCACAAAAATGAGGCTTGGGATCTGTTGGAGTTGCCGGCTGGAAGGAAACCCATTGGCAGCAAATGGGTGTTCAAGAACAAATGCAGAAGGGAAGGTGGAGAATACAAAGCTCGGTTGGTAGCAAAAGGTTATTCCCAGGTGCCGGGAATTGATTTTGGTGATATTTTTTCTCCTGTTGCCAAGGTAACTTCTATAGATTACTTTTATCTGTTGCTGCTGCTTTTGATTTTGAGGTAGAACAGATGGATGTGAAGACAGCATTTCTTCACGGGGATTTGGAAGAGGAAATCTACATGAAGCAACTTGAAGGCTTTGCGGTGAAGGGTACGAAAGAACTAGTATGCAAGTTAAAGAAGTCTCTGTATGGGTTAAAACAGACCAAGGATGTGGTATCAGAAATTTGATACATTTATACGGGGACTTGGCTTCACCGAAGCAAAGCAGATCATTGTGTGTATTTTAAATTAATTGGTGACCGTGTTATTTGTCTGGTCTTGTATGTGGATGATATGTTGTTGGTTGGAAATGACAAAGAAATTATCCAGGATTTGAAGACCCAATTGTCCTCCAAATTCGACATGAAAGATCTCCGTGCTGCAAACTATATTTTGGGCATGGAAATTAAAAGAGATCGGGCAAAGAGGAGCTCTGGTTAAACCAGAGGAAGTATATCGAGACAATATTGCAGAGGTTTAATATGCAGGATAGCAAACCGGTGAAGGTTCCTATTCCTGTAGGTGTGAGGTTATCTGCTGAACAGTGTCCCAAGACACAAGAAGAGGAAGAGGACATGTCCGTGTTCCATATGCAAGTGCAGTCGGTAGCTTGATGTATGCCATGGTTTGTACTAGACCAGACATTTCACATGCAGTGGGAGTATTGAGCAGGTTTATGTCAAAACCAGGGAAGGAGCATTGGACAACAGTGAAGCGAGTTTTCAGGTATTTGCGTGGCATTAGTGATTATGGTTTGTGCTACCAAGGAAGACCAGGATTGGATAGAGTGTTGGATATTCGTGGCTTTGTTGATGCAGACTGGGCTAGAGATCTGGATCAGAGAAGATCTACAAGTGGGTATGTGTTTACCTATTTGGAGGTGCAGTCAGTTGGATGAGTAAGAAACAATCTGTAGTGGCACTATCAACTACAGAGGCAGAATACATGGCAGCCACTCATGCAAGCAAGGAAGCAGTTTGGTTGCAGATATTGTGTTCAAGTATGGGGTTAGTACAGGGAGCTATAAGGATAGATTGTGACAGCCAAAGTGCAATTTTCTTGGCAAATAACCCTGCTTTTCATTCAAAGACAAAGCACATTGATGTTCAGTATCACTTTGTGAGGGATATGATAGAAGACAAAAAGGTGTTGCTGGTAAAGGTGGACACTTTGAAGAATACTGCAGATGCATTGGCAAAATCTGTGAGCTCTGAGAAGTTCTCTTGGTGTAGAGAAACAATGGGTGTTTCAGGGCTGGAAAAATGACTAAGCTCTCCTGTGGCCCCCTGTGGAAAGAAAACAACAAGTGGGAGATTGTTGGGTTGTGTTATATTCTTTCCACATAGTTAACAGGGGGTTTGAGGGGTACGCGTAACCCCACTTTATGGGGTCCGGTCCGGGGCAGCGCCCCGGAAAATTTTGGTTTTGGACCCTATGTTAGGTTGGGCGGAGCCACCTATGGTTTCGTGCATGATTTTCGCACATGTTTTTTGGACGCGGTGGTTTTTGGTCCATGGTTTTGGACGCGGTGTTTTTCGGTCCATGGTATTGGATGCTTCGGCATGTATAAATATGTATTGTAACATTGAAAGGAACATAATAAAAATCAAGCTGGTAGTCTCGGTTTTGAGATCCAGTGGGAAATATCTGTGTATATGTGTTTTATGTGTTATGCTCTCGCATTTTTATTTTTCTTGTGATTTAGAATTCGTATGCAGGTAATTTTTGTACGAGGTTAAAACCTACAGTTATGTCGGCTCTGATTATATTATGACCCCTTAGACTCCTATATATAGAAAGGAGGTTTTGTCATTTGTATCATCTAATAATTGTTCATTTGTGTAATGTAAAGGAGGTTTCCCCCTCGAAGAGGCTGACTTTGAAGTCGTTGATATGTCTTTTCTATCTTTTTGTGAGCCGATTTCATAACATTTGGTATCAGAGCTTTGGATTCTAGGGTTTCACTGCTCCAAACAGGTCATCGTGGCATTTTTTCTATAACTTTTTTCTATGAAGTTTCAAAAGATAAAAAAACTCATTTGAACCAAAATATTTCTGAACCTCAGGTCCGAATTTCAGATCTTGTCTCGCTATATTTTCGGAGATATGATCTGAGGAAGTTTGGTTTTTTGCAAGCTCCAGAATTCCATCTGAAATAGGTAATCGTGGTTGTTTTGCTATAATTTTTTTTCTACGAAGGTTCAGACTCTAAAATTAAAACTCATTTAATCCATAATATTGGTGAATCGCAGGCCCAAATTTCAGACCTTGTGTAGCTATATGTTCGAAGATATGGTCGAAGACATTTAGGGTTTTTGCAGGCTCCCAGATTACATCCCAAACAGGTGACCTGGGGAAAATCATCATAACTTTCTCTCTGAGCATCAAATTGAAATTTCATAAAAATTTAAAGAAAGAAAATAGGCTATAGTTTTCTGTGTATCGGTTTTTGGTCCTAAGGTTGAAAAAGTGACACATTATACTTCATACAAGTTAGCTCTACTAAAAAAGTATATAATTAGGTAATCTTGGGAGATTGGCCATTATTTCGATCAAAGTGGTGGCATGGAAAGAGGACGCAAAGGGCTACTTCAGGTTGCAATTTCAAACCTTGGAGACCTAAAGTTTCAAAGATACAACATATTCAAGATCGAGATGCTAAAATCAAGAAAAAGAATGACTCGAATCAAGAAAATAGAAGCACCTAGTAAGCAAAATTGGATGGATGATTTGAAGAATGCGATCAAAGCTAAGATAAATAGCTTTATATATGCCATGGAAGCTAATATTGATGGTAGGGAAGCATCTTTTAATAAAGGCATGGAAGATTTGAAGAAAGACATGTAAGGTTTGAAGGAAGGTGGGACAAAGCTGCTACAAGAAAGGCATCTTAATGACGAAAAGGTAGTAGAGGAAACTCATGATGAGAAAAAAATGAATGTTAATCATGATTCCATAGAATCTAACATTCGATTGAAAACCCACCATATTCCAAAGATCAATATGAGGAAGTTTTATGGCAAGGATCCCATAACATGGATACTACAGATGGAGAAATACTTTGATCTACATGATGTGCAACTGTTACAAAAGGTACGTATTGCATCTTTATATTTAGAATTGAATCAATTTTTATTGTATAAAGGGCTTTGTTCTCATAAATGACTTTTCACTTGGTCAATTTTCACGGAGGAAATAATAGCACATTATGAGGATACAAAGAGAAACACCTTCTTTAGCCAATTGATAAATCTCAAACAAAAGGGTTCATGGCAGAGCATATTGAGGACTTCCAAAAATTGAATATAAGGGTAAATGATATTCCATAGAAGCAGAGGGTTGATGTCTTCATAGAGACTTTAAAGGATAAAATTCAATGTGAGGTTTGTCTTTGGGAACCTGATTCATTGGAGAAGGTATTCAGGTTGGCAAGAAAAATTGAAAGAAAAATTATGGCAACAAAAAATCCTATCACTAACAATTATAAATATGGAAGTGTTGTTGCTTCTAGCCTTCCACAACCTACAAGGTTGACACCACAAAAATTGGAAGAAAAAGGAGAAAGTGACTTTTGTTACAGTTGTGATAGAAAATACACTAAAGATCATAAGTGTGCTAAGAAGAAACTATTTTACATTAATTGTGAAGAGGAGGAAGAAATGAATTAAGAAACGTTAAAAGAAGAGGATATACACCAGGAACCAACCCTAGAGAAAGAAGAAATGACTCTGACATATCTTGTAATGCATTGGCAGGAATTACCACTTCTCAAACTCTCAAGATAGAATGACATATCAAGAAGAAAAATGATAATCTCACTTTCACGCAGAATCGAATGAAACAACAGACAGATCAACATCACAGTGAAAGAAGTTTTGATATAGGTGACTAGGTATTTTTCCAAATACAACCATACAAACAAATGTTCCTCAAGCAAGCTAAGAAGGATAATAAATTATCACCAAAGTACTATGGTCCTTACAATGTGTTGCAAAAGATTGGTACTATGTCATAAAAATTGGAGCTTCCTACATCTTCCCAAGTGCCCCCAATTTTCCATGTTTCATGCTTAAAGAAGGTTATAGGTGACAAGCTCCCAGTTCAAACAATATTGTTAGAACTTGACGAGGAAGGAAAAATCATATTGGAACTTGAAGCAGTCACAGAAATAAGAACCTGACAGCTATGAAATCGATCAATTTCAGAGTATCTCATCAAGTGGAAGAACTTACATGCTGAAGATTCCACATAAGAGGACGAGAATTTTATACAGAAGCATCAAAAACTACTTAAGCGTTCAGGACAACACTTTTTGAAGGGGAGGGGCATGTTAGGTCCCTATAATACTAGTGTAACCCCTTATTTTTATTAGTACATCCCCCTTATTATATTGTTGTGCCCATGTAGTCCCCATATTTTTATTTAATGTACCCCATAGAAGCCCACTGTTGTTATTGTTGTGCCCTTATTTTATTATTGCTATGTTAGCTTTGATTATATTATGACCCCTTAGACTCCTATATATAGAAAGGAGGTCTTGTCATTTGTATCATCCAAGAATTGTTCATTTGTGTAATGTAAAGGAGGTTTCCACTCGAAGAGGTTGACTTTGAAATCGTTGATCTATCTTTTCTATCTTTTTGTGAGCTGGTTTCATAACAAAATATTTAAGAGTCGATCTTGATCTGGAGCAACATCCTTATTGAGCTTGAGGTCTATGATAATAACCCTAAGAGCATCCACTTGTTGGGTGTGGAGCATGATTGTCTTCTTTATTTAGAGGTATCACCGCGTTGGGTCTAGGGGGGCGATGAAGATTTTATGAGCCCCCCCTGGCGGGGGTTCGAGGGCAACACCCTCGAAGCTAAAAACATATGAAAATTTTGCTTGTAAAATATTGTAATTTCTTAGTTAGTCTAAGTCGTTCATTAGGTGGATGATGTGACAATAGAAGTTATGTTTAATTTAGGGTTTGTTTCCCTAGAAGACAACCCCTCGATTTATATAAGGGAATTATATTGCAGTTATTTATATGTGTATTCTAAGCAAGAAAGAGAGAGGAGACTATGTGAGATCAAAGAGGAAATTACAGAAAGCTTGTTGTAGGTTGCATCTCTTCATTTTGCTGGATAATATAAAGCAGGGAAAATTTTAAGAACCACCCTAAATTTATATGTATAATAAATGAGCGAATCCCCATGATACATAGGAAAAATGGGAGGAGATTTTATCACTAATATATATATATATATATATATATATATATATAATATATATATATATATATATATTTTAGCGAATCTCTCACCAGATTATATTATCTTATAAAGTCATGGTGAATTTTTCACTGAATTATAAAATCTTGTAAGACCTTGGAAAATCTTTCATTGAATAATAAAACATTGTGAAGTCTTAGCGAATGTTTTATTAAAGTATGAAACCATATATGATAATAAGAAAACATATTCATTAAACTGTAATATACTAACATACATGTTTGGAAAAAAAGAAACATAATTTTCTCTTCCTACAAACAATGTTGCAAGTTTTAGTGGCCATGTTTGTCATGGTAGAAGAGATTAATGTTTTCTCTACCACTTTTGTCAAGCTACCACTTTTGCCAAGCTATCAAATTTCTTTCTTATTCCATAGACTCCAACTACGATATAAAAAAAGCACATCAAGTTTGTTTACCCCAACACGCCAACAAGTAGCAAGCCCCAACTATATAATATAATGAAGTAGTAGGTATCCCAAAGGCCTGGAGGAGATCTAATGGAAAGAAGTGACCATTGTCAGAAGCCTTCCAATCAATATATAAATATATAAATGTAGATTTATTATTACTTTAATTGGAAATCTTCAATTAAATAATAAAATTTAATTGCATCTCTCCCAATCTAAATTTCTTATTAGCATAATTCACTACCTTCATACCATTTTTAACAACGTTGTAACATGTGGATTAATTTACTTTTTGGTGCACAATCTCCGCCTTTTAGGACAATATGGTGCAGTGACCCAACCCCTACAGATCATTACGACAAAATAAGAATCGCAAAAAAGATGAAAGGTTGTACAAACCAACATATTTTTCGAACAACTAATCCAAGATCAATGCCTTAACTTTTTCATGAAGATATCATATTGAGAATGTTTGAAAAATGGTGGGAAATCTAGGCAGCTACTATCTCTCTTCTGCAAGGGTGATGTGGAAATAGTTAAGATTTCATTGTTTTGATTTTTTTTTTGTTAAATCAGAAAAACCAATATTAATGGAGATATCGATATTTTTTACTAAATTTTGTGAAGTGACTAAATGTAGCTTTAACCATTCACCTTAATATTTTTTTTTACAATATAGTTTCCTGAGTCTATTTAATATCTCCATTATCATAAAACCAACCTATATCCATCTTAACTCCACATCTACCACTCTTAGAGGGATGAAATCCATTTCTCCCTCCTAGCACTTGGTAGACCCGGAATTAAGATGGATCTAAGTTAATAGAATTTCCCTTTAAATAGTCTATGCTCACATGAATGCAATGGTATTACCATGGGTCAATACCATGGGTTATCATAAACCTGGAGCTTAAAAACTACTATTAGTAATTTATAAAAATAATAAATTTTAATAATTGATATATATATATATATATATATTATATTAACCAAGTTAAAATGTTTAAGTGGCATTAAATTACGAGATCCATTTTTACTCTTGATCTACCAAGCTTTGAGAGGAATCAAATATTTTTTTCACTCTATGTTAGTTTGCATATCACGATATGATATTTGATCCAAAGTAAAGATGGATCTATGCTAGCTTAATTCCCCCCTTTAAATACGCTGCATTCCATGTGAATACCATGGGTCAATACCATGTGCCATCTTTATTTTTATTAATACTAATATTAGGGTTAATAATGTTTTTTTGCATGGTATTAATAATAATTTGACCCATAAGCTTCACCTAAATATAACATATTTTTTGAGTGTTCGTAAATATAAGCTATATTTTTTGAGTGTTCGTAAATATAAGGTCGCTTATGGAGTAAATATAAAAAATGTTTTATTTATTTACCATACCTCTCGTTTATTTATATTTTTATTAATTTGCCATACCTCTTTTATAAATATGGTATTTGGCCTATAGAACTCAATTAAATAAAAACTCTTTTTTGAGCCTTCTTAAATAAAAAGAGGGTTATGGACTAAATATAGAAAGATGTTTTATTTATTTACCATATCTATAGTTTATTTATATTTTTATTTATTTACCATACCTTTGAAGTATAAAAAGAGGTTTTATTTATTTACCATACCTCACTTTATTTATATTTTTATTTATTTACACGCTTGTGTGTTCATAAATATAAGGTGACATATGGACTAAATATAAAAAAAAAAATGTTTTATTTATTTACCATACTTCTCGTTTATTTATATTTTTATTAATTTACCATACCTCTTTTATAAATATGGTATTTGGCCCACAGGATTGACTTAAATGAAACCTCGTTTTTGAGCCTTCTTAAATAGAAAGAGGATTATGGACTAAATATAAAAATAGGTTTTATTTATTTACCATACCTCTAGTTTATTTGTATTTTTATTTATTTACCATCCCTTTGGAGTAAGTATAAAAAGAGATTTTATTTATTTACCATACCTCCACTGTTTTATATTTTTATTTATAACTATCATAAATACATTTCTTGAAAATGAGGGTAAATGGAAGATTGTAACTCCTAATTTCAAGGGATGAATTTATTTTTTTTACAATCTCCCTTAAAATAAGGTGGGCTAATCTCCATACTTAATTTTTTTATAAAATAAATTTAAAGCAATTTGTAACAATGTACTATAATACAAAATATTCTCCCAATAAAAATATAAAACACCTTAATTTAGCCTAAGGGCGAAAATTTGCCCCTAAAATTTTTCATGATATAAAGAAAGGACTGATTGTTTCTCTGTGGACGTAGCCCAAATTGGGTGAACCACATATATATGCGTCTCTCTTGTTTTATGCATTTTTTGGGTTTGTGTTTATGCAATATTTTATATGTTCCATTGCTATATAATATATAATTTTCTAACAATTGGTATCAAAGTCGAAGGTCTATTTGGTTGTTAAACTCGTAGGAGAGAAGGGTTCCTGGTTCAAGTAGGAGCAATGGCGGATGATGGTAGGTTGAAGTTTGAAAAATTTAACGGTCAAAGCTATCAGTTGCGGAAGATGTAGATGGAAGATTATTTGTATAAAAAATATCTGTACCTACCATTGAGCGAAAAAACAAAGAATGCGACGAGTATGACATACATAGAATGGGAGATTCTCGACAGAAAGGCACTTGGAACAATACGATTGTGTCTAGCGATGTCGGTAGCCTTTAATATTTCAAAGGAAATAACAACAGAGGGTTTAATGTCGGCATTGGCTAAACTATATGAAGAACCCTCGGCCTCAAATAACGTATTTCTTATGAAGCATTTATTTAATATGAAGATGTCAGAAGGTGGATCTGTTGTCGATCATTTAAATGAGTTTAATATAGTTACCAATCAATTAAATTCTATAGGGGTAAATTTTGATGATGAAGTTAGGGCTTTGTTACTTCTGTGCTCATTGCTAGAAAGTTGGAATGGTTTAGTTATGGCCATTAGTAACTATGTATCTGGATCTAGTACTTTAAAGTTTGATGATGTCATCAGCACCATCCTTAGCGAGGAAATGCGACGTAAAATCTCTGGTGAGACATCAGATAATGCTTTGAATGCAGAGACTAGAGGAAGAAAAATGGAAAGAGGAAAGAGCATAAGATATCATAGTAAGTCAAGGAAAGGCAGATCCAAGTCTAGATCGAGGACAATGTGCTAGAAAATGTGGGAAGAAAGGACACCTGAAGAAACATTGTAAGTCTCGGAAGGGAAAAGAAGGATACGCACAACAAGAAAATAATCATGAAGCGAATGTGACAGGTGATGTGTTGCAAGATGGTTTGATTATTTATTTAGAAAATATTATTGATCCCTGAGTGGTAGATTCAGGGGCCTCATTCTGTGCCACATCTGATAGGAAACATTTTCATGATTATGTGTTTTGGGAATATTTAGTGTTGGAAAAACGCCTAACCCTCTAGATCTAGTAGCAGGTCTAGAAACAATAGACAAAGTAATCTATACATTTTCTATAATCAATAGATAAAACAGAAAGAAGAGAAACCTACTTGTAGTTTTCACTAGCTCCTTGTCTTCCTTGACCGATCTTGTTTCTCCTTTCCGTACTTAAGTCGCTTGGAAAGTACCTGCACAAACGCAGAAACAAAAACCCATCAAGGAAAATGATAATAATCTATTGCTTATAAATAACATGGAATCGAGAACATGATATACATATGAAAGCATTAACATATAACACAAGCATAAGGAAAAAGTTTTGAAAACTTTATTGATAAGAGGAAGGATTACAACCCATATGTGCTCGATCTAGTGGCACTCTTCCAATTCAATCCCTCTTCACATCATGACAAGCAAGAAACTTCAACACTATTACAATACTTGCAATCAATTCTAATCTCATATCACCAGCATCTCCTTACAACTCAATATTTTCCAGCCCCTGATCTCTTATATGAGTGATCTTTATACAGGTGAGCGAAGGAGGTTATGCCATCAATGATAATGAATGCCTTACTAAATTTAGAAATCAGTTCCATGGAAGAAGGGATAGGGGATTGATGTTTCCTAATTCCCTTCCTCATCCAAATGCGAACTCAAAGGAGTAGGTGGCATTGGGAAACTTCTATAGGATTCCAATGGATAAGGAATCTTCAAACCCTCACGGAAGTTCGCTCAAATTCTCCCAACGCAGGCCAAAGAGGGACCAAGTGTGCTGCATGGCACCCTGTCAGTGTATAGTTTGCATTGCAACACATCCTAATGAAGGCCTATGTGTGTTGATCTTCTTAGAGGTAGTTTTTGGATGTTTTCAGTGATGGAACTTCTTTGGAAGTGAGGCATTCTGATGACTAACTTCTTTAGGGCATGTAACAACTGCACTAGGGGTTGATGGGCCCTAATAGTATCGATCTGCAAGTTAGGGTTGATGCGCCTAAATGGATCTGTAACAGTTGCTCCCTAAAGCATGAATTTGTAAAATGCTTTATCACAAGGAGAGGAGGTTTCAAAACGGAAAGTGACTTGCATACATATATCATGATAATTTGATCTTTCTCATGAACTAGCTGAGGGAAGGCATACCATGTTCAACTTATAAACTTTCATTACATGTACAAATATAGTCATCTACAGATATAGACCCATGAATAGTTGACCATGAATATAAGGCCATTGTACATTTGATTTAGTACTCTTGAAAATATTGCAGCCCGAATGGATGAAACTAGATCGGGGGTCTTCAATCTCATTCAATCTTTTTGCTCAAGTACAAGTCTAACCATGTGAATAGATGTTTTGAAGTCGAACATGGGAAGACATCGTCTGATTACCAGCCAGTGATGTAAGTCGTTACCAGACTCGAGATGAATCACTGATAATGATAATGACCCTCAAGGTACTACAATACATTTCGCATGGTGTGAATAAATGATTTGATGTCGAACACCATATAAAGTCTTTTGGTCGAAGGCCAGTGATGTCAACCTATCGCCGAAAGCGAAAAACCTTCCATTGATGTATGCAAGCTTCAAGGTACTGAAGAGGTGTTTCTAAGTCAACTTTTTGGATGATGTGCTAATGTTGACAGGAAGAAACTCGTTGTAGGAGGGCTTTGATGTATCCCACATCTACGACATGAAAAGAGATAAATCATTTTAGAGATGAAAAATCGACTGACGACACAAAGTTTAGGAATGGTGGTCATGAAAATGAAGGTTTACGGTATTGAAAAGGATGAAGTTTGAACTGAATGACTTCTCTTAAACATATCAGCAACACTGAATGAATTGGCAGCATTGACCCAAAACCAAAGTAATGGATGGTGTGATAGACCATAGGTATGATAACCATCAAGCAGATAACCCACCTAAATAGTTTGAATGAATTGGCAGCATTGACCCAAAACAAAAGTGATGGATGGTTTGATAGACCATGAGTATGATAACCGTCAAGTAGATAACCCAACCCAAATAGTCACGGAGATGAAGTGAAAGTGTCATGTTCAAGAGCGACTTTCTACCATAACGTTTTCTCAGATTTTTCCATTTTCCCCAGTCATTGCTGACTAGTACCTCTTTGTTTTTATCAAGCTTGAGGAGGATAACATATGCTTGTTATATAATTTCACCCTTAGGCGAATCCATCGCTATTTGATGCTTTAACAAGTCTAGCGAAGGGAAACTCGGCCCCGTCTAGATGGACAAGTTTGTCGCTATTTGATGTTTTTAATGAGTTTAACGACAAAGACAACTCGAACCTTTTCATGTTTCTAGAGTTTGAAAAGGGATGAAAAGGAAATTCCATAAGTTCTTTTTTATAAAATAATCTCTCAAGTCTGAAAAAGCATAAAATAATACAAGAGAAATATCATTTCTAATCCTTTAACAAGCTGGAATAGACAAGCGCTCGACAATCTTTTCATATTTAGAGAGTCTGAAAAGAGCTTAAAGAGGACTCTATTTTGAGGAACGAGTGGTGTATAGGATAGAAACTGGTTCCAATGATGTTGGAACTTCTCAAAAAATGTTGATTTATATGAAGAGGCGGCTAATAAGACCACACATTGCAGTTGTTCCTCAAAAAGGGTAAAACAACCAAGTGAAAGTGTATGATCGA
Organism: Pinus taeda; assembly: GCA_000404065.3. Classification (NCBI taxonomy): domain Eukaryota; kingdom Viridiplantae; phylum Streptophyta; class Pinopsida; order Pinales; family Pinaceae; genus Pinus; species Pinus taeda. Next base: position 178,968 of record APFE031338688.1, on the reverse strand, counting down.
CCAAAGGGATGGTGGTGATGGGATGAAAACAACTAAGGATCATCAGATGAAAGTGGTTGATAAAATGGCAATCACGAGGGTAAACAAATGGAAATGGGTTCATTTTTACACAAGCTTGAACCATAGGGAACTATGATTGGGTTTAGTTTCATGTTTACACAAGCTTGAAACAAAAAGCTATGCTTTGAATTCAATTTCATTTTTACACAAGCTTAAAACAAAAAACTATGCTTGAATTTAGTTTCATTTTTAGACAAGCTCGAAATGAAATATTATGCTTGAAATTGGTTTACATGCCCCCAACATGATGAAAAGGGGAGTCTCCTGTAATCAGATGGAATTCGTTGTGGTGAAGCAGGGAAGTTATCCAACACCTATTTGGCTTCGTTCAGATAGGGACAAAGGTGAATGGGGTGATTCCCTTCACATAACCTACAGGGAAACTTAAATTTACCATTAGGTGCATGCCCCAAAAGCTTCATTGCATTCACCTAAGTAGACTACTCATGGCTATTAGGTGGATGGAATGAAGGTTCTTTTACAAGATCAAGTGAAAGACTCGACTTGGATTTTACGATATCTAATCAAAGATTCAAATTGGAACTTGGGACCTTGTTTCATTTTTTAATGAGCTTGACACAAGACTGCTCATATTCCCTGTTTCATTTTTTAATGAGGTTGACACAGTAAAAGAACTATCCTCATACTCCTTGTTTCATTTTTTAATGAGGTTGACACAAGACAAAGAACTATCCTCAAGACCCTTGTTTCATTTTTTAATGAGGTTAACACAAGACTAGGAACCATCCTCATGGACATGTTTCATTTTTTAACAAGGTTGATGCAGTAAAATAACTATCCTCATACTCCTTGTTGCTTTTTTAATGAGTTTGACACAAGACAAAGAACTATCCTCATATTCCTTGTTTCACAATTCATAAGAGGTCATAAAGGATAGATCTGGTTCCAATGCCCCCAGTACATGATGTAAAACATCACTGAATTGATCGTCAGTTGATGTAGGTATGGAACAGGCTGCCACATAATTAATCCATGGCGAGGATGATACCATTGGTACAAAAGGACCAAGTAGGGAATATGGTTGACTGGAAGCCATATTTGGACAAGGAAATGAAAGCTGGTCAACGGTGACAATTCTGCCTTCATGTGGGAAACACATCACTCGAAAGAGTGTGAAAAAAATAGCTCCCATGCCATAAACATAGTCGTGCCCGAGAAGTAAATTGAAATCTAAAAGGCCTAGGACTACCATCACATTCAGATAAACGATTTTTCCTCCCAAAGTAATAGGTAACTGAGGGAGGATCCCTAATGGTTGATTAGTTCCTCTGTTAAAACCCAACAGATTCTGTGTAACAGACACAAGTGGTAGCGAACCAAGTGCATGCCAACTAGTTGAGGAAAGGATACTCACTAATGCACCTTCATCTATAATAGTGCCAGATACAATCATATTACAAACTTGTACTATGATCTGGAAAGGCACATAAGAAGGAAGAAAGAATCTAGCTAGTTGATTCCAATCAAAGGAAGTGACCAAAATACTTGGAGGGCGTACTGTAGAAATGGGAGAATTAACCCCTAGAGTTACAAGAGCGGGATGATTTTCCTCCTATCTTGATGGAACAGGCGGATTGCCCCCAAGCTCATTCAAATCTGAAGAAACAAAAAGAACTTGAGTGGTATCGTATTCACTCTCTTTGGGAAGGGTACAATTTACTGAAGGTGAAATCAGGTCAACTGTTACCTCGACCTATTGATTTGGGTCGAGTATAGACTCATAGGATTCACTTTCAGAGAGAGTGGTTTCGACCGATGGTTGATTTTGGTCAATCAATTCATCAACTAGTAAAGGATTTAGGGATAGTTTCTTGTAACCAAATGGAAGTCGTTGTGGTGAAGTAGGATAGTTATCCAACACTTTTTTGGCTTCATCCAGATAGGGACAAAGGTGAAAGGGGTGATTCCCTTCACATAACATACAGGGACACTTAACTTTACCCTTTTTTCCATGAACTTTACTGCCACGAGTTGATGGTGTGTCTTCAGTATGATCTCTAAAAGTTGATGACATAGGATGGTGTGAACGAGAAGACCATTCTTCTAAGATCTGAGGAATATCAGGACAATTTCGAAGAAGATGGTCTCCCGCACAAATTTTTCATGGATATCGAACTTTTTGAGGCTTGATGGACGGTTTCTCATCTGATGTTGCATTCAAAACAATGGTTGGTTGGTTTCCCCTCTGCTGAATTTGCTTCTTCTTCTTGTTCTTCCCATTCTTCTTCTTTTTAGCCACATGGTTACTAGTACCAATACTTTCACTAGGCGAAGAGGAAGAAGGGGAGGAATAAGCAAACGAGAAAGAAGGCAAAGGGTCAAATTTAGGATCAACTAGAGGTTGATTTTGTCCAGCTGGAGGTGTACTCGATTGCGAAGAAATCAAGACATTTTGAACCAAGAAGGTTGAAAACAACCATACTAGCAAGCCATTAGTAAATCTTGGAAGGGACAATGTAGCCATATAAGGAGCACCAATATTTCTGAAAGGAGGAAAAGGACTAGGATTCCCATCAAAAGGAATTCCTTGATTGGTGGACTCCGGATTTGTCACCATATGTTTCAACTTAAGATCAACTAAGGAGCGAGTGAGGAGGATGTTATTTGCGGTCAATTAATTTTATTTTAATCAAAGTAACATAACAAAACAAAAGAGGGATGATCTAGGCGAAAGGTTTACCAAGAAACTGTGAACTGCAGAATACTTCCTGGCGAGCCAAGAAGTACGGGCAGGCAATATCCTCGAATGTTGTGTTCGGTGTATCACAATTTACAAGGTAGCCAACTCGATTACCTAAGGATGGATAACAACCTAGAGTTGTCCTCCCATATATACCCAAAGGTACGTGGAGGCGCAGTCCGTATAAGCGCTGTTTAATGCAAAACCGCACAATGAGAGCATTCCCATATACTTTACGTATTGTAACACCGCCCTATATACCCGAAGGTACGTGGATGAGCTATGATATACTCACGTATGTGGAATGAGGTATCACACTCGAGATGTATTGCAGACAAGTTAGCAACAACTGCTTTGTTTTACGACACTGAAACATGTCTCTAGCCTAGACCTCTAAATGTTTTTCTTTAGGTGACAATGCTCCATTAGGTAAATTCAAATAAATTTTAAGATGATCTTCTTTAGAATTTCCCTTTCAAGATTCACCACGTGATTTATGTTTGCAATTCCTAAAATGTAAATAATATAATAAGCATTCTTCCCATTCAATTTAACATTGAAATTCCTAGCTACTAGGGATAGAGCAAACAAGTACTTTTTGATCAATCAACAAAGAGCACAAACTAGATGCAATTCCCTAAACTATTCCTTTCAAGCATTCAAAAAATTTAATACACACAATGCATGTTTTTCTTTTCAAATCCCTTAATGTTATGATGAACAAAAAGGAAATATGCACAATAGATCAAATATCTCTTTTCATAAAAATGACGATTTTGCGACAATTTCTTTTCATGGAAAGGAAGAATTGCGACACTTTTGATTTCAAAGAAATGAGGAATTACGACACTTTCAATGAAAAGACAAACCATATGCACATATAAATCAATCTATCTTTTATGAATGAAGACTTTACGACAATTCAGTATTCGAAGGAAAAGACGACTTTACAACACTTTCTTTCGAATAAAGATCAATTCACCAAAAACTAACTTTGACTATAGAATGATAATGGCAAAGAAAACATTAAAGAAACATTAATCAATCCAATCAAAGTAGGGTTGGCTAAGGAGATGAAAAGACTATTTTCAGAAACAAAACATCATTGACATTCAACAACTCATTCAAACAAGAGAAGATTGGAAAAAACTTTCAGTTTCTAGATGGGAAGCTGACCCTCAACAGATCAGCGCAGGCAACAGTTAGAGATAGTGTGCTAAATCACACTAGATCTATGCGGTAAGTGCACTGCAGTGCACTGTGTCCTTCATTGGACTGTGCTGGTGACAATAAGCCATTCTGAAGGCAATTTTGACACAGTTTTGACTCAATTTTCAATGAAAGAAGATTGAAATTCAATCAACGACCACAAGTACAGTATGTAGACATTTCTTAAGAGGTTGATAAGCTACTAAGATGGATGAATTATCCCTAGCGGAGTCACCAATTTTGTTTTGAGAATATTTAATGTTCTTGGACAAACACCTAACCCTCTAGATCTAGTAGCAGGTCTATAAACAACAGACAAAGTAATCTCTACCTTTTCTATAATCAATAGATAAAACAAGAGATAAGAGAAACCTACTTGTAGTTTTCGCTAGCTCCTTGTCTCCCTTAACCGATCTTGCTTCTCCTTTTCGTACTTAAGTTGCTTGGAAACTACTTGCACAAACACAGAAACAAAAACCCATCAAGGCAAATGATAATGATCTATTGCTTATCAGTAACATGGAATCAAGAACATGATATACATATGAAAGCATTAACATATATCATAAGCATAAGGAAAAAGTTTTGAAAAAATTATTGATAAGAGAAAGAACTACAACCCATATGTGCTCGATCCAGTGGCACTCTTACAATTCAATCCCTCTTCACCTCATGACAAGCAAGACACTTCAACACTATTACAATACTTGTAATCAATTCTAATCTCATATCACCAACATCTCCTTACAACTCAATATTTTCTAGCCCCTGATATCTTATATGAGAGATATTTATATAGGTGAGTGAAGGAGGTTATGCCATCAATGGTGATAATGAATGCCTTTCTAAATTTAGAAATCAGTTCCATGGAAGAAGGGATAGGGGGTTGATGTTTCCTAATTCCCTTCCTCATCCAAATATGAACTCAAAGGAGTAGGTGGCATTGAGAAACTTCTAGAGTCTTCCAATGGATAAGGAATCTTCAAAACCTCATGGAAGTCGCTCAAATTCACCCAGCACAAGCCAAAGAGGGACCAAGTGCGCTGCATAACACCCTGTTAGTGTATGGTTTGCATTGCAGTGCACCCTAATGAAGGCCTACCTGCGCTGATATTCCTAGAGGAAGTTTTTGGATGGTTTCAATGATGTAACTTCTTTGGAAGTGAGGCATTCTAATGACTAACTTCTTTAGGGCATGTAACAACTGCACTAGGGGTTGATGGGCCCTAATAGTATCGATCTGTAAGTTAGGGTTGATGTGCCCAAATGGATCTGTAACATTATGTTCAAAGACATTTTGGACAGGTTCGTTTGGGTGATGATAAACCCTGTAAAATCATTAGAATGGGTAAAGTTTTCATAACACAGTATAATGGAAACCAATGGCTATTGAAGGAGATAAGGCATGTTCCATATCTGAAGAAAAATCTAATTTCAACAGGGCAGTTGGGAGGTGAAGGTTGTGTAACTAATTTTACAAATAAAACCTGGAAGGTCACTAAAGGAGCACTAGTAATAGGAAAAGGATAAAAGGTTGGTACATTGTATTTATGCAAAGGTATTTCTAATTTTGTTAATGTTTTAACCTCCATAGGAGAAGATACAACAATGTGGCATCATAGGCTTGGGAACATGAGTGAGAAGGTGATGCAGATTCTTCACTCAAGAAATTTGTTGCGAGGTTTGAAGCATGTTGATTCGAAATTTTGGGAGAATTGTGTTTATGGAAGACATAAGAGAGTCAAATTCCTTAGAGTTGGGAAAGAAACGAAGAGCGAAGATTAGATCTTGTGCATACAGATGTATGGGGACCTACTCAGGTATAATCTCTCGGTGGCTCTCGTTATCATGTTACTTTTATTGATGATGCAACCAAAAAAAAAAAAAAAACCTAGATTTATTGTATTCGTAATAAATATGATGTATTTGATACTTTCAAGAAATGGAAAGCTTCAATTGAGAATAAGACAAGAAATAAGTTGAAGTATCTCAAATCAAACAATAGAGGATAATATTGTAGCAAAAAGTTTGATAATTGTTGTTTAGAGCATGGAATTCACAGTGAGAAGACATTTCTAGGAACACTGTTGGCTTAGTGGGCCCTGACCCAAGTTCAGAGGTGATTTAGCCAAGAAAATCCTGGTACTACTGGCCCTTTCGGCAACAATCCGTGGAGCGCAGACTGAGGTCTCACCCGAAGTAGTATGGGAGGGTGCTAGAACCAAGTTTTTGCACCCTAGAGATGTCTGACGGGCTTTTAGAGTTCTGTGATCTGACTTGTCGCTACGCGCACTTGTGATCCCTTCGCGACCTGCGGTGCGGCTTCCCCGCAGCCCTACTTAGGGTGCGACCCATATAATACCCAATATCTTGGTTATTTAACTGATTACTTAACTTGTGTGTCTAATATTTATGGTTATTACAACATATTCATCAATCATAACAGTGCGCACAATACATAAACAATTACAACAATAAAGAGATAGTGCACAACAAATACACATGAACAAGAATCAACTTCTCTTTTATTAATCTTCAATCTTGCTTACAAACTCGACACTGCCCTGTGCACTCAACTACAGGGGTCCGTGCACTCATCTGCAAAGCCTCTTCCTACTACTACAACCCAAGACACTTAGAACTCTACTCTAAGCTCAAACCATTCCTTTGCTATTCATCTATCCATCATTCCTTAACTATATTTACAGCTTAGAGTCTCGCTCTATCTATACAATCCCATGGTTCGCGAACCATGTGTAAGCCGAATTTACAATAAATTACAATACAATGCTTATGACAGACAACCCTATGACTCAATTGTACACTTCGCGCTCCGCGCCCACAGTTTGTGGAGTTTTACAACATCTTTGACCAAAACTTGGGCTTTGAGCCCCAAAACCTACTGTGGGGAGGTTCCATGCCCAACAAGCCCCCAACACAATCATCATGACTCGTCCCGAGTAACTCTGCTAGTGTGACGATCTTGGCATGGAGCCCCTCCAACAGTTCCTTCGCTTCTCGGAGGTCTGTGACGCACTGATCGACAGTCTGCTAGATCTACTCCACCTTCTCAGCCAAAGTCTCACTGTCAGGGAAAACTCCCTGTCTTAAGGCATGCATCACCTTCATCTGTGTAAGCTTTCTTTAGACATCTATAGTGATTAGGAAGACCTCATAAATCCAAGTTTGGACACACACTTTAAGGACCACCTCTTTCTGCTACGTAGCATCCACATGTTCCTTCAATGCCTTTGCCTACTGTAGCTTCGCAAGCCGCTGGGTTAAGACAACTGTCTGCATCTTACCACACACACTGTCATACTACACCTGAAGCTCTCACGCCTCTGTTTCCAACCACTGTATGTTAGGGTCCTCCTGTAATGAAGTAAGGATCGTGAAGGATTCCTCCAACATAGCGATGCAGTTCTGTACTGCCTGTCCTATTTCTTCCATCCCTTTTTTAATAGCGCCAACGCGTTGTTCCCTAACTTCTGAGGGTGTAGAGGGCTGCACCTTTAATCACAGCTCGAAAATCTGAAGGTTAAGGTCCAGTTGTACCCTCGTTGCTTCCTCCTTTGCCTCGTGGAATCCTGTCGCCAATCGATGGATCCGCTCCACTACTGGTAGATCTACTGGGATGACCAATTCCAGGACATTTCTACAAGCATTGTATACTACCTTCTCTAGTCCTTGAGTCTCTGCAACTAGTTCATCACGTTGTCGGCTGAGTTGTTCCATATTGGTCTTTTGTTCGCTCAATACCTATAGCACGTGACCTTCTCTAGCATGGAGCTCGGCTGTGATCCCATCCTGTAACTGGTACAGGGTTTCTCGCAGAAGGGCACCCAAGTTTAATCCCAGTCCCTTCATCCTATCCACCACAGCATGGTCAACCTCATACGTTGCTGCTAATGCGCCCTCGGGGAACACAAAAGTGTTGGTCACTCGGGCGTGCAACATCCGTTCTGCCTCTAATATACCTATTGCGACGTATGGGGCCATCATTCCTCTTTGTGGGGTTTGCACCTGTAGTCCTTGTAGTTGCACGCTTAGCACCCCCAACACAGTTTTCTACTCCGTCATCACCTCTTGGAGCTCATCCTTAGTGACATCGCGAACTGTTTTGCCGATGTTAAAAAGATCACCTTCTATAAGCGTGATTGGGTCGATAGCCATCTTTGATGCCTTAACCTTCTTTCTTGGGATCGGTTTCTCTGGGATGCGTGACAGTTTCAACTGTTGCGAGGTGGTTGCTGGGTCCACGTGCTCTTCGGCCAGGTCTATGTCCTCAACCCCCTGCCCTGTGGACATGTCATGGCCCTCCTCGACCTTTTTTGTTAGCACTGTTGTTATTTCTGTTGTCTGCGCTGCTACTGCTTCATCGGTCAGCTTCTGCTGTGCAGCTGCCTCTACTGCTACTTTTTCTTGGCGCCTCTTTTCGGCCAACTACATCCTTCCTTTGTTGATCTGTGGCCCTTTCCATTCCTACCAAGTTCGGGGCGCACCATTTTCGAGGCCATGTTTCCAACGTCGTGAAGATGGCATCGTCAGTAGCAATGAATGGGAACTTTGTCCATGCCTTTACCAGATCCTTCCCTGACCGAACATAAATGTTGTGCATGTCCACTTTAAACTTGCAAAGCTTTGCAGAGTGGCATACACTGTGGGAGACAATCATGGTCTTCTATTGATCCACATCCGGATGCTCACCTCCATCAACACCCAAAAAACCTTGGTGGTGCGAATCTACTTTGCATCCTTAGTGGCCCAGAGCGAAGCGTACTTCACGGCCTCAGGTATGTCCTGGTCGATATCTAGGAATTGGTTATCTTCCAGTAGTTCACCTACTATCAATAGGATGGATAAGAGAAACCACGTGTAGTGGAAGGTATTACCCTGCTCTTGGGCCTCCTTGTAATTTATAAAAAAATCCTCACAGAGGAACTTCGCCTAGTTGAACTGGACCCCCTCCGCACACTGTTCGGCTAGCGCCACCACAAGAACTGGTACTTCATCAGAGTGGCACTTCCGCATTAATTTGCAGGCCAGGAGCTGGGTGGCTACGTGCGCGCCTTTTTCCTTGAAACTCGCAATTGCATAGCCTCGCTTCCTCTTTTCCAGTTTGTATTTAGTTTTCATTGTTTTTGCGAGAGCCAAATCGTTTCTTTTTCCGGCCACTATCATTGGGTCATTTCCCTTACAGGGAAGTCAATAAATTTGGTGAATAAGCTCTGCCGTGATGTGAATAGGCTCCTCCAGCCATAGATACCCATCATGCACTAGGCACAACAACTGCTTGATGAAAAAAATGGTGATGGGCAGGTGGTGAAAGTGGGGTATCCATCGTAGATGAAGGAACCCGACCTTCTCCACACCGCGCAACCATTTTCATGGCTCCAGTGTGATTACTGACCCCTATGAATTTTGCTTCATCAAGCTCTCCTTCGTTAGGTACGGGAACTTCTCGCTATCCATGAGGTCCCAATCTTCGAATTTCAGGGTAGGCACTCGGCCTAGGAGTGGACCTTTAAAATTAATTCCGTTGGGGAGGAGTAGGGTCTGGAGCGCACTCATCATGGCCTCCAGATCTTTGGGCCCCCTAACTTTCCCTTTCCACAGAGGGACGTACGTGGGTAACTTTGCTACGGAAGGCATTGGTGGGACATCCTCCTCCACATCATCTTGCGCCTCAATTTTATCAATTAGAGCTTGTAAATCCTTCTCCTTTTTGTTTGATTCAGTGGTGATGACCTTGCCTTTTTCTTCCATTGATATTTTTCCGAATTGCGGGTTTCTTGGGGACACGCGGACTAGTCCCATAGTCTGCTTATCTTTGTTCGATCGCGGTGTCCATGGTGATTTTGGAACTTCTGGCGCAACCTCCGCATCTTCGGGCTCCTCAATGGTATCTTCAACGAATTTCACACCTGGCTTGGTAGCAGTCATCGTGGTTGCACGAGATATGTTCTATCGTGTACTCAAAGATGGTAAGAGTGCTTGGTGCTCAATACCTTGCAACTGCTCAAATCCCAAATAACCAAGTGTTGTCTCATAGTTAGTCCTTGGAGTTTTATAGCGTCTTTTGAATTTGAATTCGACTGCTCCCCCCACTTCTGAGTCATTAATGCATTCTTGACGGTAGATCGTCCCAAATATAGGTCTTAATTCATGTCTTAATTTCCCACCGCCTGCTCCCTTTTGCCTTAAATTGGACATCTCGTCATGAACAGTGATGTCAATGGTTACTTCCCAGTTGACCCAAGCAGTAGTGTAGCCCCCCATTCACGGGTGCGATCCTTGTATCATGTATATTCTTCACGCACTTCCCTCACCACGCAGTTCCCAAACAGACTCATTTAGAGTCCTGTGCTCTCTTTCAACTGTCTAGAGCGTTGAGACTGTGCTCCTTACGACCAGTCAGGTGGTCGCACCATCTATTGGAGACTCCAATTCACCTTCCAGTCTAGTCCGTGGACACTCCTTGATTTCCCTTGCGACCACCGGCGCAACTCATTATACCTTATTTGGTGTGCTTCCCTTGTTACTATTTTTGGTAAGGTGCGGTGTCAACCATGGTAGCAGAGTCATAAATTCTCGGCGACAATCATCTAACGTAGTGGTATGATCATCAATATCTCACCTTGTCATCCTTGGTTTATTAGCAAGACATGCTTGTGTGACCTCGTTTTCTATTATTCTTATCTCAGCGTCCATCCACATTTTTTTCTTCCTCAATCGTACCCAATCTTCTTCGAGTTCGTGAAGTCTAAGGTTCCCTTGTTGAATGGCTTCTCGAATCCTTATATGGTCATCCTCGTGAAGCTGTGTGATTTCTTTGTCCTGGTCTTCACATGTTGTCATAGCTATGAGGGCTACTGCTTGTGGATTCCTTTTGGTATTCCCTCTAGAAATCTTGGGTTCTACTTTGTTTCTCACCTTTGGAATCATTTTCGGGCTCAAGTTTTTGCACATGGTTCTATAGGCCCATCGAACCACTGGCACGTGCAGGTCCCAATCAGTTTGTTTCGTTTGGTAAACCTTGTTTAGTACTCCGCGCACCCTATCAAAGGTCTTGTCATGGAGAATTGGTAACGAGTGCCGCCCTTCCTACTATTGTGGTTTGTTCCAATTCTCTACGTTGTGCGCTTGTGCTGGCTGTATAACATATGTCTATACTCGGTGGGTGCGCAAGTTGTTATGCTCCATCTGGTTGTCTTTCATTTGAAGCTAGGGTTTTCCAAAATGTATGCGCATCATCCTTCTACATATGTGCCAGTCTTCAAAAGTTCCTTGATGCGTACTCCACCATCATGCGGTTTTTGTGCGTAGTGCCCACTTCATCACATCGAACCACTGCTTCTCTAGCACTGCACTTTCAAATTTGCTCAGAAATTCATCCACTGCTGACAATCCATCATATGTCGGCAGCTCCCTTGCCTTTGCAACTGATTCTTCCATCGCTCTATCTCTTCCTCTGAATCCGAAGTGCAGGAGATTTCACGCTCCCACGAAATCCTTCCATCTACAGTTAGATTCACCCAATCCTCTTCTTATGTAGTTATCTTGTAGATACAGTCGAGATCATCATCACTATCATTGTCGTGCACTGGTTCAGTGTATTGCGCTCCTTCGGCTGGATCCAACGGTACTATTACGCGTAGCGACTTTTTCTCAAAAATCATTTTGCGCTTCTTCAGATTTATGATTCCATTCACATCAGTAGCCTCCTAGTAGCATGGGATAGGGATTTCTATCATCGAAAATCTCTATCACTTAAAAATCTGCTTGCGCGCCCGCGCCTTCAATATCAATTGTCACTCCTTGCAATCTTCCCATGGGCAAAATATTTTGTTGGTTCGCCATCCATACCTGAATAGGGGACAATTGCAATGCAGGTCTACCCATGCATTCCCACATTTTCTTTGGTAGTACATTCACGTTCGAACCCAGGTCCAGGTTTACCTGATCCATTTCGTACTCACCTATTTGTGCAGTCAACCTCATCTCCCTTCCTGTGCACAATGCATGCTTTCCTAGTTTTTGGACCATGCACGGTTCTCCTGACCCCATGCACCTAGTGATAAGTTCCTATAGCCCTTTGACTGCCTTGTTGTCGTGCATCAGTTTCATGCATGTCTCTAGAAAGTTAGTGAGCATTGAAGGATCCATCCTGGTTCTAGTTGATCCTTGCTACCTAAAGTGGAGCCTTCGTGAAGCTCTTCTTAGCTTCCATGGATGTCTCCTTCACGCGTTCTAAATCAAACTCAGGTTCCTATGTAGGAGCCTTGCGAACTCACGCAATTTCTTTTGGCTGCTTCCCTTTATCATCTCCCATTGTCATACCGATGCTGAGCATCATGTTTACATTTGGGTCTTCTTCGCACGGTTCATACCTCATCATTTGTAAATTCTGGGTCAGAGGGGGTTGGAGTACCCCCTTTTCGTGCATCTTTGTTATTAGGGAATGGAAATCTTCCTCCTCATGGTCAAACTAATTACAATACCAACATGATATCCTAGTCGGGTTCATAAAATCGCGGGCATAATTCCTTGACCCTCTGCAATTGTCACAGATTATTTGTTTGCAACCCCTTCCTGGTCCCATTCCAGCTCGACCCCGACCGCACCCTTGAAACCTAACGCGTGCCATCCCTGCATTTGGGGCATGCACCCTGTAGGCAGGAGTGTGATCCATCATTAGTTCATAGCTTCAGCAGGTGTGTTCATCATGGCCTACCGACTTGCACAAATTACAAAACAACTGCAAGGACATTTGCGTATACTTCTGCAACAGATGACAATTATTTGTGGTAAGTTTTCCTCCTATCTGGTAGATCATGCACCATAATGCAGACGCCGCGCTCGGCCTCGCCGGTGCCTCTGGTCTTAATGGTATTGGCCCTCATCCTGCCAAGTAGTTCGCGAACAATGGAAAGTGATCTTTGTCGTGGCCCTGGCCTTTGCATTTTATGCACCATACTTCCTCGCACGCCTCTGGCCGAGGTGCCCTATCTTGTTTCAAACTTTGCATTTCCAGACACAGGTTTTGTAGCTGCACATGGATCTGTTGGACTCTCAATCCCGGGTCTTGTATAGGGGTCTCATGCAACCTCATTGCCATCTCCAACGCTTCGGCCTGGGTGGACGGTTTTGCTGTGACAACGCCCTCCTTAAGTGTGGCATAAGTGAGGCCATAAACCATGCACGATGTTGTGCATCCGTTAACTTCATATTGGCTTCGCAGATCATACTTTTAAACCTTTGGTCCAAATCCCAGGGTGTCCCGCCTGGTAGCATCACGATCTCTTTAAAGCCAATGATTGATTGCATCTCTGACTTTAGCCTGCTAAACTCCCTGTTCAACGCAGTTTGGACCTCTGCAATTCCTGCGTTCAGGTGGTCATTAGAATACTTGATATACCACATTAATGCATGATCCTAAAATGTACTCACCAACGTAGCCTTTTTAATATTATCATCCATGATGCCCTGTGCTTCCCATATTGCTCTTACCATGAACCAAAATTGGTCCTGGTCTTCATTTCCTACTCCTCTGAACACTGGTATTTTGATTGCACTTTCCATACTGAACTTAGGAGGTGGCAGAGGTGGAGTGGGTGGAGATGGAAGTGAGGGAGGTAAAGTGGGTAGCAGTGTAGGTGGAGGTGGTAAACACAGAATTCGCTGCCTTATCAAATTGACCACGCTTCTCGGAGAAACATTCGTGAGCTCATCCTCGCTCTCCCGCGAGGGTGAAATTAAGGGACTGTTTTCTAATTCTTCACTTCTTCTGCTTCTATAGATCTCGTGGTCCCTTGATAAAATGTTTCTCTGCCTCGTTGTAGCTGACGATTGTGTCTATCGCGAACTCAGTGATAAATCCTCCTATTATCCGGTCGAGCCAATGGTCCACAACTCGCACTATATTATCTTCTGAGGCTTCTAGCATGCGCAATAGTTCCAGAGTCCACACTATTGGTTTGTCAAGCCTACACCTTCCTTGGCTATCTGCTAACTTTGTGATCCACTCATACAACTTAGATGGAAAATATGCAAAGAAAATTTCGTGGATTTCAGTGTACAAGTAGCGATCCAACCACTTCTCCTTAGATACTCACGAATTTCTGTTTTCCTGCACCGCGAACTCATTTATCTTCTTGTCCAACCACTCTTCAATTTCTTTCTTTGTAGGGTTCTAGTGGCATGACATCAGACATCCTTTATGCAGATCCTGGTCCCGACAATGGAACCATTTGTTGGCTTAATGGGGCCTAACCCAGGTTCAGAGGTGATTTAGCCGAGCAAATATTGGTACTACTGGCCCTTTCGGCAACAGTCCGCAGAGCGCGGACTAAGGTCTCACCCGAAGTAGTATGGGAGGGTGCTAGAACCAAGTTTCTACACCCTAGGGATGTCTAATGGGCTTCTGGAGGTATGCGATCTGACCTGTCGCTATGCGCACTTGTGATCCCTTTGCAACCTGCGTTGCGACTTTCACGCAGCCCTACTCGGGGTGCGACCCATATAATATCTAATATCTTGGTTATTTAACCGATTACTTAACTTGTGTGTGTAAGATTTATGGTTATTACAACATATTCATCAATCATAAGAGTGTGCACAATACATAAATGATTGCAACCATAAAGAGATAATGCACAACAAATACACAGGAATATTAATCAACTTCTCTTTTGTTAATCTTCAATCTTGCTTACAAACTCGACATCGTCCTGCGAACTCAGCTGCAGGGGTCCGCGCACTCAGTTGCGAACTCTACTAGGCTTTTCGCACTCAACTGCAGAGCCTCTTCCTACTACTACAACCCAAGACACTTAGAACTCTACTCTAAGCTCGAACCATTCCTTCGTTATTCATCTATCCATCATTCCTTAAATATCTTTGTAGCTTAGAGCCTCACTCAATTTATAGAATCTCATGGTCCGCGAACCATGGGTAGGCTGAATTTACACTAAATTACAATAAATTCTTACGACGGACAACCATATGACTCAATTTTATACTTCACTCTCCGCTCCCATAATTCACAGAGTTTTACAACATCTATGACCAAAACTTGGGTTTTGAGCCCCAAAATCTACTGTGGGGGGGTTATATGCCCAAAAAACACCACAAGAAAATGATGTGTCAAAAAGGATGAACATGACAATCATGGAGCGTGCAAGATGCATGAGAATGCATGCATGATTTCCTTTACAATTTTGGGCAGATGGTGTAGATATTGTTGTTTATCTAATAAACATAGGGCCTTCAAGTTCCTTGGATGGTGGTATTCCAGAGGAGACATGGACAAATAAAAAGGTAAACTACTCATTTTTAAATACTTTCGGTTGTGAAGCCTTTGTCCACATTAATAAACAAAATAGAACAAAGCTTGAGGAAAAATCAAAGAAATGTAAATTTATTGGATATGGTGTTAATGATTTTGGTTATCCCTTATATGATTATGAAAATCACAAAATCATTAGGATTATAGATGTCATATTCAATGAAATGGTCTTTTATAAGGATCAAATGCAGGAAAAGAAACAACAAAATGGAAACAGAGAATATACAGTGCTTGATGAGATCATAGAAAAAGTAAAGGTGTCTAAAAATCATAATGATCAACAACCACAACAACAACATGCACCTAAAACACTTGAAAGTGGTGTTAGAAGATCTACCAAGATAAGTATATCCATTGAACGATACTTTCCTGCATTATATAATGTATTTTTGACTGACTCTGGTGAACCAGATCATTATGAAGAAGCAATGCAGGTAGAAATCAGGAAGAAGTGGGAGCTATCCATGAAAGAAGAGATGGATTCCTTGGTACATAACCAGAATTGGGACTTAGTCAAATTTCCTACAAGTAAACAACATTGCAGAATAAATGTGTTTATAGGTTGAAGGAAGAAGATGGAGGTAGAAAAAGGTATAAAGCTAGACTTGTGGTGAAGGGGTTTGCACAGAAGATAGGTATAGATTTTGATGAAATATTTTTTTGTTGTTGTTAAAATGACTTGAATCAGAACTATTTTAAGTTTAGTAGTAGCAGAAGATTTTCATCTTGAGCAGTTAGATGTAAAGACAGCATTTCTCCATGGGGATTCAGAGGAAGAGACTTATATGCAACAACCATAAGGGTATGGGGTCAAAGGGAAGGAGGAATTAGTGTGTAGGTTGAAGAACATCTTGTATGGCCTAAGACAAGCTCCAAGGAAGTGGTATCTAAAATTTGAAAGGTTTATGTCCGAACAAGGTTATACTAGATGTCACTCTGATCATTGTTTTTATCTCAAAAGGAAAAATGATGGCAGTTATATCATATTGCTATTGTATGTAGATGGCATGCTTGTTGCGGGGTCTAACACGCAGGAAATAAATGTTCTCCAGGAAAAATTAGCAAATTCATTTGCAATGAAGGATTTGGATGTTGCAAAACAAATTCTTTGTATGAGAATAACTAGAGACAAGAAAAATCACAAATTGAAATTGTCTCAGAGTGAGTACATACAAAAGGTGTTCAAAAGATTTAATATGCAGAATGAAAAACTAGTTAGTACACCTTTGGCTAGCCATTTCAAGCTAAGTAAGGAGATGTGTTCCAAGACTCAGGAAGAGATGGAATATATGTCTAAAGTTCCATATGCATCAGCAGTTGGAAGCTTAATGTATGCAATGGTCTACACAAGGATTGATATTGCACATGCAGTGGGATTTGTAAGCAGGTATATGAACAATCCATGAAAAGAACATTGGATGGAAGTGAACTATATTCTCAGGTATTTGAGAGGTACCACAAATCAAGCATTATGCTTTGGTGGTTCAAACATTGCTTTACAGGGATATGTTGATGCAGATATGGTAGGTGATAGAGATAACAGGAGCAGCACCACAGGGTATGTGTTTACTGTAGGTGGAACTAATGTTAGTTGGGTTTCAAAAATGTTGAATGTTGTTTCACTTTCAAAAATGAAAGTAGAGTATGTTGATGCTACAGAGGCTAGTAAATAAATGGTTTGGTTGGAAAGGTTTATGGATGATTTGGGTAAGAAGAAGAAGATGGGAAGGTTATAAAGTGATATCCAGAGTGTCATTCATCTTGCAAAGAACTCAACATTTCATTCCAAGACTAAACATATGCAACTCAAGTACCATTTCATAAGGTCATTGTTGGAAGATGGACAGATGAAGCTGGAAAAGATACACACTAGTCAGAATCTTGCAGATATGTTAACAAAAGTTGTAGCCAAGGAGAAACTAAGGTTCTTCTCAGTTTCAATTGGTCTTCAAGTATGATGATGAAGATGAGAAAAAACTAGGGCCAAAGTGGAGTCATTGTCTAGCAAATGAAGCAGCTGTGGAGTTGCTATAATAGTCTCCAAGTGGAAGATTGTTGGGTGTGGAGCTTGCTTATCCTTTTTATTTAGAGTTATCACTGCATTGGACCCCAGTTCTAATTTGGTATAAACATCACTTGTTTAATCATCGTTAGGGGGGTCCATGGGGGAGCAATGATGATTTTATGAGAATCCCCCCCTCCCCCTTGTGGGGGTTCAGGGGCAGCGCCTCCGAAGCTAAAAATAGATGAAAGTTTGACTTGTAAAATATTGTAATTTTGTAGTCAATCTGAGTCATTCATTAGGTGGATTATCTAACGTATAAGTTATGTTTAATGTAGGGTGTGTTTCCATAGAAGGTAACCCCTCGATTTATATGAGGGAATTGTATTGCAACTAAGAATATGTGTATTCTGAGCGAGTAAGAGAGAGGAGACTGTGTGAGAGTGAAGAGGAAATTACAATGGATCTGATGTAGGTTGTATCTCTTCATTTTTCTAGATAATATAAAGGAATGACTAGTTATTTCTCTATGGACATAGCCCAAATTGGGTGAACCATGTATATCTGTGTCTCTCCTGTTTTATGTGTTTTCTATGTTTGTGTTTCTATAATATTTTATGTGTTCCATTTCTCTGTAATATATAATTTTCTAACACCACCTTGTTTTCTAATCTTGAAATTTTGATGTTGGAGAGTCAATATTTTGTCAGTGTGCTCAATCTGTGCATGATACATATGGCATTATTTGAACTGCAAGTTGTAATATATATTTTGTAGAGCTTCATGTGCGCAAAGGAAATGGGAACATGGATTATTGACAAAATTAGAGTTAGAATTAGAGTTCATATTGGTGAATTGGCTAGGAGATTGCATGCAACAAGCTTCATAAACGAGGGAGCCTGACCACCCTGAAGATACAAGAACACAATTCTTGGAATAAGGAGGAGGGGGTTGAATTGATGAAACTCAACATAAAAGGACCAATTATGTAAAGAACCATACCAATCAACAAAGCCTTTTCTCTGGTCCTTAGTTCATGGAAGTGAAGATTGGTAGTCAAGATACCCAGAATTCACAGGATTTTTATGGACAATAGACGTCCAAAAACTTTCTAGAAGTGAAGAACTGTAACCAAATTCCACGAAAGACTCTATAAATGCTATAGAATGTAAATTAAGGTTTGGAATGTCATGACAAAAGCTTATTTGGTAGGGATTTCCAACTAGGCCCTGCCTTACGCAATTTACCAAATAAAAGAAAGGAATCTCAACTTTACCTTCATAGCATGGAGCCCTCAACCTTCTGAGACTGTTGATGTCAAAGACTACCAAGATTGCTTAAGAACTAGAGATACCTTGGAGCCCTTAACCCTCTAAGACTGTTGATGTCAAACACTACCAAGATTGCTTGAGAACTAGAGAGACCTTTGTGCCAAACTTCCCACAAACTTGAATGTTGAGCTCAAAAATTCACTATCTTGAGAATGAGATCTTGGTACCAGAAACAAGGCTCTTCACTGAACTTCCCACATAATGCATGCCTATATTCCACGATGAATTTCAAAGGTAGGTCGTTCACTAAATACATGTGCCACAAAGGTTACAAAGTAATACACAAAACAACTTCAGGAGAGAATGAGGCTAGATCCTAACTTGATGCGACTTTAACACCCATTTGGCTATCTTTCCACATGATCTAACTATTCTTCCATTAATTTCACTTGTGCAACTACCATAGAGATTCATCATGGTTCTATCTGTAGGTTAATTCCTAGGCCTTGGTAGATGGGAACTGTAATTGAAAGCATGTGAAGAGGAGGGATCTTTTACTACATGGTAGTGGGTTGGATGAGATGTCACTTCAAAGAAGTCAATTGCACATTTGTATAAATCAACAACAATGTCTTCATGAGATTTATTAGGAAGATGAACAATGACACAATGGATGAGAAGGGGAATAGGAGGAGGGAAGGGCAGAGGTAGATAGGAAAAAAAAGATAGGGTTAGAACTAGGGTACACAAATTCCTATAGAGGGTCTTAGGGATAAACCATAAGATCATAGTTGTATCCTGTTAGGGGACTGGGCAGGAAAAATTCAAATCATTAATTTCAAGATTTGTCTCTTACCTAGAGCAAGTTCTATTTTCTTCAGAGTCAATGTCCATGTTGTGGATTATAAGAATGCGAAAAATCCTCTTGGAATGGAATGATGTGATCATCTCTCTTATTCCGTGAAGTATCAGGGCTAGGGAATTGTCCATAGGGTTTCCTTCTTTGATGAGATATTGGATTGTGACCAACGAGTCTCCAAGAAAAATTATTTATTGTATGCCTTTGTTAATAGAAATGTGAAGTCCTTGAAGAAGACCATACATCTCAGCCTAATTATTGGTTTTTCTTCCCAGGCCCCAAGAATACTTAGTTTCAATTAATCCACTAGGATTGAGTAATATCCCTCCCCCTCCTGCCACCCCTAAAAACTATGAATATATTATTTAAAGTAATTGGAAGAAGGATAATATGGTTAAAACATTTCAAATAGTCTTACTATTTTACATTTTGTCATATTTTTCAATCAATTTCTCTTGAAATCTAGCAAGTTTAAGCTTATGTAGTATACATGATTCAAGTGTGCAAGGATATTAAAGCATTGTATCCATTTATGCATTCAAAAATGTAATTTAAATAATGAAAAATTGCACATTGTGTGGGGTGGGGGGGGAGGTGTGTGTGTAAACCACAGATCTATCAAGAGTTGAGAGAAATCAATTCCCTTGAGGTGCAATTATTTGTTTCAAGTTTTGAACTCTAAAAGAAGTTTGCACCACAATAGAGTTGATTCCACTTGATGCTTGCTAAATCCGTGGTTAAGATAGATCTATATTGGTATATATTTTGAAATTGTGATTTAATTACGCACCACATTTTAAGAGAATTATTTTCATCCTAATTCCTCTTGATATATTAAATATGATAATTTATTTTGACCCACAGTGTTGTGCACTGCCCAAAATACTCATTTACCATGGTTTTAGTGATAATTTGTTTTTATATTTTAGCAATGTTGATTTTGTTCTTTTGGTCTTTCAAATTAGAGTTGAACACTCGTAATAATATCTAAATTTTCTTTTATTTTCCAGTTCTTTATCACACCACACTTTCTCCTTAAATTTAGATGAATAATATTCTTAATCTTATTGTTACTCTTGAAAGTGACATCTTCCTCAATTTCACAATGATTTAACCAATACTTGGCATATTTATGTCAAACCCACTTTAGTTGCAAGTGGTTTATGTTCAAGTTTGAAACAATCTTAAGAAGCCTCTTGTCTTTCATGTTATTTATATTGATCTTGAACATTAGGTATTTTGTTATAATACTGCTCTAAATGGGGGGTGATTCACTTCTATAAGGAGGATAGAATATGGTTTATTTCCTTTAATTTTGACATTATAACTTATAAAACACTTTTGAATTTTCTCTATCTTTATCCATGATTATCTAGAGATGTTGTAGGACCAAAATTCACAAGCATATAGATAATAGGAGTGACGAAAGTCTCAAAAAGGAGTTCCTTCTTATCCCAGAGCCAAAGTGCATTGTTTTCAAGTGAAAAATAAAACTTTTACTCTCAATGTATCCTTCTAAGAATTATATAGTTCAAGATAGGCTTCCGATGAATATCAATTTCAAAATATTTCTATATTCAATTCATTCAAGTTTTCATTATCATACATGAAATTAACATAAGTGATTTTTTTGGATTTAGTTATCATTACCTTCATTTTGTTAGTCTTAATAGTCATCTTGTACTAGAGATTTTTTTTTTAGAATTTTTAGTTGCTTGTTGAAATCATAGGTACTTCTCACTATGAGAACAATATCATCAATGTAGTTCAACACAATCTGCTTCTTCCTAATGACCTTCTAACTTGTTAATGCATGTTGAGTCTCAAAATTGTCTTCCATATTCATCCATATTTCCATCCTTTCATAAACCATTTAGCCCTCATTTCATAACTATCTAACCTAAAACCCTACATCAAGTAACCATCTTCATGATTATATGGGTTAGGATAATTGTTTTCCAAAGTTATTTATTTTATGTATTTAAAGTGAATTCATGATTAAAAACCAGGAAATTAGCATGTTTTCATTTACATATATACATATGTGTGTTATGAGTATTGTGACATGTGTAGATCATTTGGAAGCTTCCAAGGCACCCTTATGTGGCCTCCCAAGATCAAATTTGAATTTCAACTCAAGTGGTGGACCATATTACAAGGAGAAATATCATGGAGATATTTATGAGTCATGGGATTTGTATCTAATATTTAGGGATAAGTTGAGACAAGTATGGATCTAGTAGATATTTAAGGGGTCTACATTTATTGAGTAGATATCCCTAATTCATGTATAAACAAAAGGAGCATCCTTCAAAGGAGGCTAATAGTTGTCATTTTATTCATTAGGATCAGATTTATGATTGTTCATTCAGCATGAATAATATCATTTTCTCCAAATCATGAGTTATGAGTGTTGTTTGTTTCTTAAGATGTGATAGCTGTTCTTGTGTGCTCATTGAGGAATGGAAGGATCCCCATCAACCACATTTTGCATACAACTATAACATAGTTTGATTTATGTTATTTTCTTTCATGTACGTGTGCTTTAATTTCTATAAGTGTGATTTTCTTTCTACAAGTTTGATTTAATTTCTTACATTTGATTTGATTTTCATTAAATTGCTTGCTTACTAGCTATCTTAGTTTGCTTGCTTGACAACTAGATCACTAGTTGCTATTTAATTCTTTCTAGATTAATTTACTACTTTCTAGATTATAATAGTTTTCTTCTTATAGTTGTTCATAGATTAGTTTTCTTTTGAATAGTTTAGAAATGCCATGGCGTTAATTCATTCATTACAGCTTTAGAATTTAATCTAGTTTTCTTGCATGAGAATTATTTTGCAGTTTTCTTTAGTTATATTTGTAATATGCATTTCCTTTCTCTTTCCATCCTACACAAACTTTCTACAACAGTTTCATCTGAGGTCCCATATATTTTGGTTTTCTTCTAAGTTTACAAAACCCCTGGGTTGACATATTAAAATGACAAGGGATTTAACATACCATTAAATCGCCCTACATTTTTGGCGTCGTTGCCGAGGAAGCATACTTAGATGTAACTAGTTAGGAAGATTATTTAGAAAGCATTTTCATTAGGGTTATTTGCATTTAGATAGAAATTAGAAAATATAAAACATTCATAAAATAAAACCCCCCATCCACTAAAAAAAAAAACCATCCATATCATGAATTCCTAGTTTTGCTAGTAGAAGAAATAGATAGAGATGGTGAAGATAAGGAAGATCATTTTGGATTTTCCATTCAAGAAACTAATATCAATGTTCATATGAAGAACATCTCTCCATCTGTACTTCCTATCTTCAATGGTATGAGATCAAAAGATCCATAAACTTTTCTATTTGAATTTGAAATAATTTGTAGATCTTATGGTTAATTATTACACATTCGAAAGTTGAATTTGTTTCTGGAAACATTGAGGGATAGAGCTCTTAAATGGTTCATGACTTTAGGAACAAATTATATAAGGACATGGGATGAACTTAGAAATCAAGTCTTTAAGATGAACCAAAAAGAGGATGAAAGCTTAGAATATTTAGTGGAGAGATTTACATATCATGTCAAAAGAGTTAAAATGCATAATTCAGGATTAGGCACATTAAAAGATCTCCTACTAAATGCTATAATGGATAAATGGATTGATCTTCTTAACCTGGTAGGAAAAATATATGTTTCACAATTGTCATTTCAAGAGATTTGTGAATTGTCTAAGAACATATCAAGAGGAAAAGCAAAGTATGCAAGATCCCCTCAGGATCCTGTTATGGAAAGAGTAGGTAAGTCGACATCAGTATTGGTAATTCAAATTGAACTTAACAATTTGCTAGACATTTTTGGTAATTTAAAATAGCAAATTGATATTTTAAGAATGAAAAAAAAGCAAATAGTTGAGAATGTTGCTTCATTTATGTTTTTCCTTAAATGGAAAAAGAAACATGATTTTCATGAATGTCCACTTGATAAAATTAAAATGTATGAAATTTGTGCAGGATCAAATACTACTAAAGATTGTCGATCATTACCAGGGTTAAAGGTAGTTTACCAAGGAGAAAATCAAACATTGGAACAGTTTTGTTATGAAGCTCCAAATAGATCATGACAACCTCATCAACTTGGTATGATGCAAGATCTTACTTCTCAATTTCAAAGTTTTGCACAACAATCTCAAAGTAATTGGCAAACAACCTTGCCTTGGCAACCTTGGCCATATCAATCCCAACCTCAAAACCAATCTTGGAAACAAAGTTGGCAAGGGCCTTACAGAAGAAATCCACCGTGTCCTTAATCTTTTCCTCACTATCCTCAATGCCAAGGTCGATTCCAAGGTCAATGCTATTCATACTTTTCACCTCCACCACAACATCCATTTTACACTCAACTGACCTCAATTCAACCATTACCATCCGCACAAGTACCCCAAAGATCCATTTCCACTCCAATACCTCCACAACCATTTGGAATCCCCAACAATAAAACACCTCAATCCACTCATAATGTTTAGGTACTGCAAAATAAAGCACCAATTGCCATTGAGGAACAATAATCAGAAGAGGAAAAATATTCAAGTAACTTCCAAGAATCATGGATGCATGTTAAAGAAGAGAAGTTGTTGAAACTTGAGTGTCATGCAGGTCTATCACCCGATTCTATGAATGAAGATCACATCTCTGAAGACTTGCATGGCATGGTATTAGAAAACCAAGGAAGACAAGATTACATTGAATCTTGGTTTAAGACAGTTATCGGATCTCATGATTCCATTCTTCAGTATCTTTTGACATTATTCAAACAAAGGCAGTTGGTCTCTCATATACTGGTATGTATCAAAGAATATATTTCAAATATGCATATGAGTATATCTATCATTTTTTTACACACATGGCTCCATTGGAAACATTCATATACTTAAAAAGTAAAAAATTCAAATAGATAAATTAAGAAAAATAAAATCAAGCTTGATTGCAATTTTTTTAGAATTTTAAATTTTTTAGATTTATATTTATTTTTCTTGCATTTTAATAATTTGAAACACATATATATATAATATATAAAATCAATGAAGTGTTTCTTTTTAAATTTATATATCTATACATTTAAAAAAAGGTTAGAACATGTGAAAAAAATTAGATTTGTTTATTTAAACAAATATATTATTATATATATAGTTTTTTTTACAAGAGGTTTGTTTATTTAAAAATTTTGAAATAAAATATTAATTAAAAATAAAATCATAAACAAAGTTAAAAAAAAAAATAATAGCTCATATAAAAATAAATAAAATAACAATTTCATGGAATCCAAAGAAACGAATCGCTGCAAATGTTATGTGTGATTTTGACGAAATGAAAGATAGATGTGCATTCTCATGATTTTGAAAAAATGAAAGATTATTTTTGTGACCGAGAATTGGGCAGGGCGGCCTATTCTTGTTCTCCTCCTCGAAGTTATTTATGTTTCACTGGAGTTACTACATGCGGGAGGTGAATTTAGCAAGAATGTATTTTGTGCAAGGATTGCAGAACTCATGAACTTTCTATATTATGAATTTTGTTCCAGCAACTCAAATGTGGGCTGAAGACAATAAAAAAAACAAATTTCACCTGATAGTTACCTGGCCAAATACGCAGAAGTTAAAAACGACATTTTTAAAACGCATTTTGTGACCAAATGAAAACGAATCTCAAAATTCTAAAACATGAGTTTTTCTCAGAACAGGGTGAATTATGTTTAACGTGGGCATTTTCCTCAAAATTTGCAACCTTTTTGAGAGATTTCCAAGGTTCTCTGGAGCCTTATTTGCCAGATTACATGAGAAAAATGGATTTAGATTTAATGGCAATTGCAGCCATGATGGAAGGAGATGATCCGATTTTCCTGATCTTTAGGAGGAAGAAATCATGCCAAGATATTCTCCAGCATGATCAAATATAGGACATTCTTCGCCCATCTGTATTCAATCCATCTTCATATAAGCGTAAAGGCGTAGCTCTCTCTCTGCTAGTCCTTGGCATCGTATTTCCCTCTCTTCTTGGCATCGTATCATCCGGTTGCAGTGTTAGTTGAGCCTCTTTTCTCAGTTTTAACACAACCTCACTTTTGCCCATGCAGGATTTTTAGCTGCAGAAAGTGTTGCTCCATAGCAATGGCCACAAGGAGATTCGACTTAAGTAGGCGCTGTCCCAAAAGGAGAAAGGATGACCTCAATTTCTTAAACGAATCATAAAGTTCAAAGATTAGAGTACTTGCCACATTTATTATAACTTCAATGTGGAAATTGCTCATTTATGGCCACGTAAGCTCATTTTTCTGTGCATAGGTTTTATTCATCATTGGTTGAAATTTGAATTTGTTTGATTGCAGGTATGTTTCAGTTGAGAAAGGGATGCAAAATATAGCTCACACAACAGAGGATAAACTTTCAAATTATTCACAGTCTTCGGCGCATACCAAATAATTTTTTTTAACATTTTCTATTGAATCTTCGCTTTCAATTCAATTCATGGTCTCATCGTATTTATTTTATTTTCTAGTTTTAATTAGTTTTCTTTTTAGTTTTGTTATTTTAATTTTAGATTTTATCTTTCAACATAGATTCACTCATTGTTAGTGGGTGATCCAGTATAAGAGGAGCTGATAGAGAAACTATACATGAAGCAATGGAACAACAAACAAATCTCTTTGCCATTGTTCAACAATTGAAGGTTTTACAGGATTTTAGCTATAGAAACTACACAATTTTGCAGCTGAACAACAATTTTGCAGCTCTATATTTAATTCAAAGGTTTATTTTGTGACAATGCATTCTAATCAAAATTCATGAGAAGCATGCCATCTAATGTGCCTACTTCATCCTTCACATCAGCATCATGTTCCCATGCCACACTTAAGCATGACATTTTTCACTGTTTCACCCAAATTTCAAATCATCCTAACTTTATCATACGACATTAGATTTCAACGATTCAAATGTCATTGGAAAGATCTCGATGAGATCTACATAATGAGAAATCTTTTAGTATAATTTGAAACAGTGAAAGAATGAAGAAATTTCTAACAAGACATGATAGGTAACCTGAGGCACTAGTTTCGAAACAGGTAAAAATTCATTTGATTTTCTTTCGTGAATTTGTTTTATTAGTACCAATTCTCAGTTTTTTGTGTAAATTTCATAAATAAATAAATAAATTAATCACCTCTCTCTTTTGATAATCTTACATTTCATTGCAAAAAAAGTACTAAGTTTTTGTAGGTTCTGGGAAGATAAACAGATGGACACAAACAAACAATGTATCTCAAAAACCACATTTCTTTCAAAAAGAACATGATCATAACAACATCAAAGATGAAATATCCAAGCATTAGCACATGATTTGGATAAAGAATGTTGAATCAGATCCATCACACCATTTGGAAGCCTTTTAGATTCCAGTCTTACCATTGCATTCCTGCTTATTCAATCAATAAAAGCTTCATCTCATTTTCCTTCACAATCATTTTCCTGCCTCGCATTCACTAACCTTGTAACCCAACAATAAAACATCCAGATCCTCTACAAAGATGATTAATTACATTTCCTTTCCATTTTTCAAATAAACCTTGATCCATTGCAAAACGTTTTCATTCATAGTCCTTATTGAGTCTCAAAATTGTCTTCCCTATTCATCCATATTTCCATCCCTTCATAAAACATTTAGCCCTCATTTCA
Source organism: Pinus taeda (assembly GCA_000404065.3). NCBI lineage: Eukaryota > Viridiplantae > Streptophyta > Pinopsida > Pinales > Pinaceae > Pinus > Pinus taeda. The sequence goes on along the minus strand of APFE031338688.1, from coordinate 151,790 downwards.
TAACTATCTAGCTTAAAACCCTACATCAAGTAACCATATTCATGATTATATGGGTTAGGATCCTTGTTTTTCAAAGTTATTTATTTTATGTACTTAAAGTGAATTCATAATTAAAAACTAGGAAATTAACAAGGTTTCACATATATATGTGTGTATGTGTGTGTTATGAGTTTTGTGACATGTGTAGATCATTTGGAAGCTTCCAAGGCACCCTTATGTGGCCTCCCAAGATCAAATTCGAATTTCAACTCAAGAGGTGGACCATATTCCAAGGAGAAATATCATGGAGATCTTTATGAGTCATGGGATTTGTATCTAGCATTTAGGGATAAGTTGAGACAAGTATGGATCTAGTAGATATTTAAGGGATCTACATTTATTGAGTAGATATCCATAATTCATGTATAAATTGGAGGAGCATCCTTCACAGGAGGTTAATAGTTGTCATTTTATTCATTAGCATCAGATTTCTGATTGTTCATTTAACATGAATAATATCATTTTCTCCAAATCATGAGTTATGATTGTTGTTTGATTCTTAAGATGTGATAGTTATTCTTGTGTGCTCATTGAGGAATCGAAGGATCCCCATCAACCACAATCTGCATACAACTGTAACATAGTTTGATTTATGTTATTTTTTTCATGCAAGTGTGCTTTAATTTCTATAAGTGTGTTTTGCTTTCTGCAAGTTTGATTTACTTTCTTACATTTGATTTGATTGTCATTAAATTGCTTGCTTACTAGCTATCTTAGTTTGCTTGCTTGACAACTAAATCACTAGTTATTATTTACTGCTTTTTGGATTAATTTACTGCTTTCTAATTATCATAGTTTGCTTCTTATAGTTGTTCATATATTAGTTTTCTTTTTAATAATTTAGAAAGGCCATGATGTTAATTCATTCATTCCAGCTTTAGAATTTAATCTATTTTTCTTGCATGAGATTTCTTTTGCAATTTTCTTTAGTTATATTTGTAATATGCATTTCCTTTCTCTCCTTCCATCCTAAACAAACTTTCTACAATAATTTCATCTGATTTCCCATATATTTTGGTTTTCTTCTAAGTTTACGAAACCCCCGGGTTGACATATTAAAATGACAAGGGATTTAACATACCATTAAATCACCCTACAATGCATATGCCAAAAAGGGTAGGGAATAGGGAACAACTTTTCTTAACTCATACTACAATTAATTTCTTCCAACCACCCCTTAGTGTTCTGAAACAGGATAATAACACTCTTGTACAACTTTATTGCAATAACTCTCAACTCAAAATGAATTGAACAAATCTTCTAATATAAACCAAAGGTTAGACTAGGGTATTATGCCAAATGCTTTTGTAAAGTCAACAAAACAATGTAAGGAATTGGTTTTATTATTATGATGCTCCTATTTTTTAATTCTTTTTACAAGAACGAGAAGATATTTGTATAGAAAAATCCATGTTCAGAGAATGTAACCAAGTTATGAAATACACGCGGATCATCTGGAGTTCATACTAGTCCGAAGAATTGGGCTTAGAGATATTACCAAACCTTAATATAGTTGAAAGGTATAGATAATTAAATAGGAAATTTACAAAGTAGTCTCAATAATAAATTCCAAGGATTAAGAGAACAAAATACTTCATTAAAGGGGATCTAAGGGTTTGAGAATATTGTACTATCAGTTTTCTTCGTTTTCATCAAATTTCCACGAAGATGGAGCATTTAAATAAGGAACAAGTGGGTTGCATGAATTGAAGAGATCATTCTTGAACATGATGTTATGGAAAAAGTTTGAATTACATATGGATATGCTTCTTGGAGTTCTCCAAGCTAAGAAAAAAGCACCCTAAATTCATTTTGTACTTGGTGAATGAAGTGGCTATGACGGACAAGGATGTCTAGTGTTGTTTCCACTTGTGATTTTAGATTTGATGATAAAATTTGGAGGAGGCGAAGGGAAGAATTAATCTCTTCAAATTTACTAGATTTCTAGTGTAGGGATCTCTCGGGGTAATTCATTTTTGCAACAGGCCATGATGTTAATTCCAAAAATACAGTTTTGAATTAGTAGTGAAGGAAAGCTTGCAATTGCAAGGGGGGGTAAGAGAGAAGGAGGGGGACTAAGAAAAAATGATAAGATATCACATATCAATGACGAAGTACCTTCTCTCCATACAACCCATAACTAAATTTCCATTGGGGAGAAGAAATTCTTTTGACTATGATGACACATCTCGATAGGTAAATCCTTCATTGCATGGAAGATAGTGGGAAGATCCCATAACCTTCTCACTCAAATTCATAGGGACAATTTGAAAGAGAGGGATGGCCATGTTGATATCACTAAAGTGACTAGGTTTGTGTTGATTACATGATGCAAGGTTGGAAGAGGAATACCACGTGGAGTTCGTATGAGTAATCATTAATTGTGGAGGGAATCACTGAGGTATTTTCTGAGAGGAGTGATGATCATTGATTAAAATGTCCCCAAACTTTTCTTGGAGAGCCTTGTTTTCCTGAAAATAAGCTTGGAAGCTATTTATGCAAAGGACACAAAATAAGTCTACTTCTTGAGTCAAATGAAGGGTTGATTGGATTTGATAGAAAATCAAATTCAACCTGGCATCTGGAGGAATTGTGCCTAAGTGTAGGTGTTGAATCATATTTTTAGAATCTCCTACAATGATGAGATTTTGGATGGCTAAGGAAGAGGCTATCTTAACTCTTGATATAGAGCATAGGCTTTAGCTTGATTGTTAGAGGCGAGACCTAAAGTCCGTGAAAATGTTACACAATGTTTCCTCTTGGTTTAAAGAGAAGCCCTCCCACCCTTGGTAGATGTTCCTTTTCTATGATATATAATAATTGTGTCAAAAGGTGCTCTCCAACCTATTATGGTAGAGATGCTGTAATGTAATGTTTAACATTTTGACTAAGTCAAATTACATAAAAATAAAAATAATAATAAAATTTAAATAAAAATAAAATAAAATAAATATTAATGTAATTTGATGTAAACAATTTAACTTGGCAAAATAAAACAAAAAAAACAAAGTAAAAAATAAAAATAACCCTATCAAAAAAAAAAATTAAAAAAAAAATGGCCCATGCTATTGGCCCAGTATTCATGTGGAATATAGGCTATTTAAAGGTGGGATTAAACCAACTTAGATCCATCTTAACTACGAATCTATCAAGCATCTAAAGGATCAAAATCTTGGTATGAAAATCGCTTTTAGAGTGAAAAGAGATTTGATCCCTCTCGGTGCTTGGTAGATCCAGAGTTAAGATGGATCAAGGCTAGTAATTTAATAAAATTATATGTATTGATATAATACAGTTGATTAATGTTTATTAATAAGGTGACTTAAAAAAAGTCGATAAAATTAATCGTTTTTCATATATATATATATTATATTTATATATATATATATATAATTGTCATTTAAACAAAAATTCCTATCTTAAAAATCTTTATGGATCCCATAATGTCATGGACACCATTTTGATTCCCTTATAGAGGATGAACTATTTTCTTTGGAAGACATTGAGTTTGCCATTAAATAGCTCGCCACTAGGAAAGTTAAGGACATTGAAAGCTAGCTAGTTGAGATTTTTAAAATATGGGGCCTTATCCTCATCCCTCATATATATGAGCTCTTCAATTTGGCGTTGAAGCAAGGCTTCCTTAAGCCTTGGACATAAAGCCTCTTGTGCCTATCTTCAAAAGTGGGGATAAAAGCATGCTTTCTATTTATAGATGATTAGCAACATTTTAACCAGGTTGTATGAATTTATTTTGGAAAAGAAGATTAGCCTATCGCTATAAAACCATGATAAAAGAGATAAAGAACAAGTTGGGTTTAAGAGATATCATTCAACCTTGGGCCATATTATTACTCTCATGTTCATTGCAGATGAGTGTCACAATAATAAAATTTATATCTTCTGTTTTCTCGTGGGCTTTAGAAAATATTTTGACATTATTTCCAAGAAAAACCTTTGGAAGAGGTTGGAAGAGATAATGGTTCCTCTCAAATTGAGGGTTGTTGTGACAAGGTTGTATGGGAATGTTATTTCCAAGTTTAGGACCATTGAGGGTTGGTCAAAAGAAATTTGTTGCAATATCAAAGTCGAGCAGTGGCGTCTCTTGTCCCCTCTTATTTTGGTATATACATTGATAAAATAAAAGAGTATTTGGAATATGGAGGTTTTGTTGTCCCCAAATTCACTTTTATAATCAGAACTATTTTCCTTTATGCTGATGATATTGTTCTTTTGGCGATGAATCCTTACAATATTGTTAAGCAACTAAGGATCCTCCTAGATTTTTGTTCCAAGATGGGTATGACCATTAATAATGGTCAAACATTTAAGTCATGATAATTAAATCTAAAAAGACCACATATGACAGTTTCATGTATGACAAAAACAATTTGGAGGAAGTTCCTCTATACAAATATGCTAGAATCAATATCCATCTTAAGCTCAATTAGAGATTATAAGATTGAGAAAAGGATAAAGGTAATATGGAAAGCTTGTTATGGACCTGAACACAATTTTAAGTTGGCATATCTTTATTGAAAATGCAACAAGAAAATCCTAATTTAATTTTTTCCTTGAATTAAATTAGGAATAAAATTGTAATTCAACATCACAAGACAACTTATACGAGTTAACTAAGTTAATTTGACTTAGTTGGTTCAGTTAATTCGAGTTATGGGTCTAACTTGAATCATGTAGAGTGTCTCCTACATTATAGGAGCCCTGCTTGAGTTTATTTTGAGTTGTAATTAATTAATTCAATTTAACTAAGTTAAACTCAGTTAAACTAGTTCCAAATGATGGAGGAACTAGTAGGAGGTCAGAAAGTGGGGTGTTTCTTCATGTGTTCAACCAGTTAACTGATGATTTACTCATAAATAACTCATGCATGTCAAATATGAGAGTTACCCAGTTGAGATTGGAGTTCAGGGACAATGTACTATCAATTGTATAATAATCTGAATTGTACAAGTGGTGCATGCAATCAGAGGAAGACCTATGATGGATTTCGCAATTCCAATTGAGGAATTTCCCTAATTAATAGGGGTTGATTCCCAAGGAAACAACACAAGGAAATAGGGACTTGGGCAAGAAGAAAATTGGTTAAGTATTGGCCAAGGCTTGTCTAGGAAGCTGTGAGATAGATAAAAATAGTACAAAGGTTGCTCGGGCTTGAGAAAATCATTGTAATCTTTTCATATTTTCTGACTAATAAAATATACAGATAGCAGGGTTTTTTAGCTGTGGCGTTACCCAGGAAATCATTGTGTAATGTGTTGATTGAATTATTTCTCTTGTATGCTTCATGATTTTGCGATTGTTTAATTGTTTCCATCGATGAGTAGAGTAGATTAAAGTCTATTATTTTAGTAAATTACAATTAGTAGTTTCAATCTACAAGGAATTTTTACATGGTATCAGAGTAGAAATCACTCTAGAAGAGGAGAATACAAGTTTGTGTTTTGCAGGTGAAATCGGATTTGCAGTATCACTCTTAAAATCTAGTAGGATTTCATTCTACGGGTTGAGACTCGAATATTCCCTTGAGGGTAGTTCGAACTATATTGCTTGGAAGGACAGGATGGAGGCAGTGTTGGAAGACAACGGGCTTAAGGAATTCATAGTCAAAGATGTTCCTAAGCCTCTAGCAACTGATGCTCAAGATCTGGTAGAGTGGAGAAAATGTGTTGCAAGGGAAAGAAGGATCATCCTAGAAGGAGTTCAAGATCATATTGTCTCGAACCTCCACTGTAAGGAGACTTCATATGCAATGTGGAAGGCCTTGAAAGACTTGTTTCAAAACAATAGTGACCATAGGAAGCTGGCACTAAAGGACAAGCTTAGAAAAATCAAGACGGAGAAGGGTGACACAATACCAAAGTACTTGACCAAGTTCACCCAATGTCAGGATGAGCTTGGAAGTGTTGGTGTTACAGTTGTTGAAGATGATCTGGTCAGCCTAGCACTTTTAAGCCTTCCCAAGAGCTGGCACAACTACCAGTACTTAGTAAATGGGAGGGAGAAGCTACTAAAGTGGGAGCATTTATGGTCCAACATGGTGCAAGAAGAGATTCGGTGGAACACTAAAGATGGATCCTCATCCAAGCACGATGATGAGGAGAATTGTGCCTTCGCTGGAAAGGAAAAGAAAGGGAATTCATCCCACTCCAAATCAGATTTTAGTTAGGGAAGAAATAAGAAGGAATTGTCGAAGATTAAATGTTTTCACTGTCATGAGCTGAGACATTATGCCACAAAGTGCTCACATAATAAGGCTGACAAGAAGCCCTCAGGCGGAACGACAGATGAAGCTCTTGCTTCACAATTCGAGTTGGATTTCACCCTCACTTCTTGCATGATGACATTGGTGATGGGTAGTGTGTAGTTTCTAGACAGTCGAGCCTCATTCCATATGACTGGAAACAAATAATTCTTCAGTGGCTTGGAGGATGACCTCCAGATGCACATTGAAATGGGAGATGATCGAAGGTATAGCGTGATCGACATTAGTACTGTTAATTTTTAAAGGGAGTTTGGTTCTGCTTTCACATTAAAAGGTGTCATGTATGTTCTAAGTTTGAAGAAGAATTTGGTTTCAGTTGGTATGTTGGAGGACTGTTTCTATGATGTGATATTTAGCAAAGGAAAGGATTTGCGTCGTCACATAGCCTTAGGACAAGTGAAGCAAATTGGGGTTCGGGTTAAGAACCTCTACAAATTGGATGTATAATATTATGTTGCTCTGAGCACAAAAGAAGAGAAGGTGCAGATTCAAGACGTCGGTGAGTTGTGGCATAAAATATTGGGTCACTTGCACAACGGAGCTTTGAAGATCATGCAACAGATTTATGTAGGACTTCCCAAGGGTACACTAGAGCAAAGAGATATATGCAAAGGGTGTACATTGGGGAAGTATACCAAATCCACCTTTCATGATAAGGACAGTTGAGCGCAAGCGAACCTTGAAAGATTTCACTTAGATGTGTGTGGACCATTCTTGACAGCCTCCACGACCAAGCACATGTATTATGCAATACTTGTAGATAATATCTCACTTGAGTGTTGGATTTTCTTCATGTAGAAGAAAAATTAGACTTTCTCTAATTCTTTGAATTTAAAGCACTTTTTAAGAAAGACACTGGCAGGAAAGTGAAGGCTCAAGAGCGATAATGGTGGAGAATAAGTGTCAAATGAATTAAAGAACTTTTGTGCATCAAAATGAATTCAATAAGAGTTAATAAAACCCCATAACCCACGACAAAACGGGGTGGCTAAAAGGAAGGATAGAAGAACTGTGGGAAGTGAACAAGCAATGTTACATGATCAAGGCCTACTATTGCACTTGTGGGTTGAAGCATGCAACACAACTGTATATGTTCAAAACAAGAGTCCTCATCAGATTCTTGGGATAAGTACACCAGAAGAAGTTTTTTCAGGTAAGAAAATAGATGTGGCACACTGCAGGATCTTTGGTTCATCGTTTTATTGTCATGTTACCAAGGACGCAAGGAAAAATTTAGAGCCAACAGCTAAGTTGGGCATATTTGTGGGGTACACTGATACACATCACAACTATCGGGTGTACCTGCCATCTCAGAGGATGACAGTGGTTCATAGAGATGTGAAGTTTGATGAAGAGAATGCCATGAGATGTTCCCTCAAGAGGGAGCTTTAGTTACATGCAGATTAGGAGCTTTTAGCTCCAAAATAAGAACCTCAGGATGCAGCCACATGCAAAGGAGTAGAGAGTGGAAGAACCCACTCATGGAGAGACTTCTAGAGATGGAAGGAAGCACACCAAAGAGGTTGACAGATTGATGCATAATGCTAGAGAGATTGTGGGAGCACCCACATCACAGCTCAGGCAGAAGAGGTCACCATATTGGTAAATGGATATAATAAGCGAGAGTGTAGAGATTGAGGCATCCTCATTCAAGGAGGTAGTGCAGAAACCATTATGGGTTGATGCCATGGTAGATGAGTATGAATCCATTATCAAAAAAAATATTTGGGAAGTGCTTTGAAGACCAGCTAACAGGTCACTAGTGAGTTATGTATGGATTTACAAGGTAAAGAAAGCAACCTATGGGAGTGTGGAGAAACACAAGTCCATATTTGTGGCTAGAGGGTTCTCTCAGGTGGAGGGAATTGATTTCGAGGATACATTTTCTCTAGTAGCAAGGTACTCTTAAATTAGATCTATTCTAGCACTTTCAACACAGATGGGATGGAAGATACATCAGATGGATGTGAAGACATCATTTCTCAATGGAGTGATTGAGGAAGAGGTGTACATTAAGCATCCATAAATATTTGAGACCTTCAACAAAGAGTTATATGTGTACAGACTCAAGTGAGCATTGTATGGATTGAAACAAGCACCACGTGCTTGGTACACTGGGATCGAAAAATATTTCACTAGTTTGGGCTTCACCAAAAGTGAAGCAGATGCAAACCTTTACCGTATTGTGGTTGAAGGTAAATTTTTTATTATATTTTGATGATTAAATTCTAACAGCTGATGAGAAGCTGGTAAAATCTTGCAAAGAGGATCTTGCAAGAGAATTCGAGATGAAGGACCTAGAGCTTATGCATTATTTCCTTGGTATGGAAGTACAACAAGGAGATGATAAACTGTTTATCTCTTAGGGAAAGTATGCCAACTCAATACTAAAGAAGCTCCACATGGAGAGCATAAAACCCATGGAAACTTCTCTAGTAGGGAATTGGAGGAAGGAATTGGAAGATGCTACTTCAAGTGAAGTAGTGGAGGCTACTATTTACAAGCAACTTGTGGGTTTTTTGGCTTGAGAGGCTTAGACTCGGGTTCAAAGTTAGATGCGCTAACCAACAAAACCCTTCATCACAGGCCCTTTCAACAATGATCTGCTTGCGCAGACTACATTCTCACTTGAGGCAATATTGGGGGATGCTGGAACCAGGTTTCCACATGCAGAAGGATTATGGAGGGTGGATCTTGACTTAGTTTGACTCACCTAAATATCTATTACCGCACTATGTGATCTTACTTAATATTATACCAAATCTAATCTATTCATACAAAAAGATTACTTCACAGATCTAAAACGCTATCTACTGCGCATAAATCAATGGACCTTAACTGTAATTAACTGTAACAACATTCATATATTAATTATGATCTTATCTTTTACGTCGTAGCACAAAAGTAAATAGTAATTTCATAAAGTAAAGTACAAAATGTAAGTACATAGGTCTGCCTTCAAAATATTCTTTATTATCTTCAAATATTCACAATTACAATCCTTCTAACCCTGCACACACAACTGTAGACTTACCAAGGTCTCCACGCACACAGCTGCAGGAACCTTCCCCTTCGCTCTAAAAAAGAAATATATGACAAATACAGGCTCAAAAACATCAAAACATATCCATGCCTTTGACTTACTAAGACAACCCTTTATATATATTTTTCTCTTACAAGGCGGAGCTCAAAACATACAAATTCATCCCATCCTTTTAAAAAATAAGGGGTTGTGACCCACCCTAAAGCCTCTATGGCTCCTAAAAAACTGTGCGAAGCATGCTTCACTCCTCAAAATGTGGGCTCTTTATAAAGCTTTGACCTAGGGCACCCTACCCAACAAGCTTCCAACAAAAAGATGTGACTTGTCCCAAGTCACTCAGGTGGTATGTTCTGAATATTCATTTTCAGACCATTGTATGCATCCTTCAAAGATTGACGTGTCTCTACGCAGTGTCTGGTGCCCTTTCGTACTTCCTCTACCAGCTTCTCTGTCGTCGACCTTGTTGTCACCCGACTGATGGTTGTTTGCATTTGCTTTATGATATTCATCTTTCTCTCCACTGTTTATGACAGTTGAATGGATCCATCATCCCATGTTTGCGTCCGCGTTGAAATGATATGCTCCTTTCACTGTAGCTCATCAATATGTCCCTACAAAAATTTCTCTCCTGGAGATGGGAAAATCGTTGTGCAGGTGCTAAGGTCTGCACCGTCACTTTGATTACATCAAACTGTTGCTACTTGTCGTGGATCTCTACCTCTATCTTCTGTACATGTGGGTCCTCCTGCAGTGAGGCCCATATGTCCATATTTTCTTCGAAGATCTAACTATAACCCTTGACTCCACTTCGTTTTACTCATGAACCTATGGTGGATATTCCGGCTTCATCCTTATCTGCAACTCTGTGATTTGCATTTCCAGCTCGAATTTTACTTTGTCAACTTCCACTCTTGATTCTTTTACTACTATCACAAGCTTCTAAAGCTTCTCTTTGGGTGTTGCCTCTGTCTAGATCTAGAGCTCTAGTATCTCCCTGCAAGATTTGGAGACGACCTCTTCTACCTTCGTTTTTGTCGGCCCTGCTGTCACTAGATTGATGGTTCTTTGCATCTGCCTTATGATCTTTATCTTGCTCTCCACTATCTGTGAGAGCTGAATGGCTTCATCAGCCCATGGTTGCATCTGCGCTAAAATGATCTGCTCCTTTCGCCACAACTCATCGATCTATCCCTGCAAAAAATTTCCCTCCTGGAGATGGGCAAACTATTGCGCATGTGCTAGGTTCCGCGTCACCACTTTGATTTCATCAAAATGTTGTTGCTTATCGCAGATCTATGCCTCTATCTTCTGTACATGTGAGTCCTCCTACATTGAGGCCCATATCTCCATAGTTTCTTCGAAGATCTGGATATATTCCTTGACTGTACTAGCTATATTCTCCATAGCAGCTTTGATATCTGCTTCACGCTCCTCGCAAACCTCTGGTGGATTTTCCGGTTGCAGCCTCATCTGTAACTTTGCGATTTGCGTTTCAAGATCGAATACTTTATCTGCTTCCTCGTTTGATTCTTTTACCATTACCTGCAGTTATGCGTGATGGTGTTGCGCTAGCATGAGCCACTCTCGCTTGAACCATGCTTGCCTAAACCTGTAGCTCCTTGAGGCCCTATTGGACCTCTGTCAAAACTTATTTATATTGGTCTTCAATGTTCCCCCATATGTCCTCTGTCACAACTCGGATGATGTCTCCAATCTCATTGATGGCCCCCTCAGTGAGGACCATCGGTTCTTTGCCAGTGGATTTGTCCAACTTCTGCTTCTTCTGCGTGGCTCTAGCACTTGGTTTCTGCCTTTGAACTATGAATGGGGGATCTACCTCCTTAGTGCCAACAAAAGGGTCTTCACCACCCTGATCGCTGCCTTTGGTGACATGTTCCTCTTGAACCATTTATTGGCTTGAGGGTCTTAGAGCCAGGTTCAGAGTTAGCTGCACTAACCAACAAAACCCATTATCACCAACCCTTTCTGCAACGATCTTGATCCAAAATGGATCTTGGATAGACTTCTCAGTCTAAAGTGTTCCTCACAAAGGAAAATGAAAGTATAAGGATGCTCTTGGAAATAGTCCCATTGCATATATCTTCTCATTTTGAACCTACTACAACTTGAATGGGCTAAAATGGACTTCAGATGATAAAGTTATCGCAAAAAGATGGTTGCCTTTGTCCTTTGAAAAATGAGGCATTTCTTCTAAAAATAGGCTAAAGGCCTTATAAAGGAAAATTGCATTGGAAGGGTTAAGCAGAGGACTTAAGGCAAGGGTGGAAGGAACCCTTGATTGCGACCTCCAACTTATCGCATCGGAGGTAGGCCTTTGCCCGATATCAGGACCCCAGGCATAGTAACATTCGACTGGGTGATATGTGACAATGTGATTGCGATGAGCGATACCGGTGATAGACACTCGTGGTGATTGGCGATTAGAGGATCAGAGGCATAGACCCCGCTAATGCGATATGTGAGGTGCAATATTGGCAATCAGCGGATCAGCAGATTAGCGGTCAGCATAACCAAAAGGCAGACCAAAGGGCCGTTGCGACAATGATATTGTGACATGCGATCAAGCAATGGGCTGATGTGCAATTATGCGTGGACAGTTGGATCGGGTGCGCAGATCAACTGTCAGGATTCAATCAGGGTGATCAATGATCCCTGATACAAAGGGCCATTGGGCATGTGACTTGTGATAAGCCGATAAGGACCAGTCCTGATGGGAATTATAACCCCGATTTCATAAATTTTGAAATTCAGGAATTCAAGATTTTTGTGTATTCCCGTATACTAAGGTTTTTAGACCTCTCGCCTATGCGATTACGATATGTCGATGAAAGGCAGACTCAATAGGGTTTATAGGGGCGATTTCATAGATCTTGAAATTTGGTTTTTATGCCCGATAATGTTTTTCCTATGTATTTCTGTTACGAGCCAAAAATGCATGTTTTCATGGATTTCGTTCAAGAAGAGGCCAACTGTGTATTTCCTTTGTAACTGTCCCATTCTCCTTGCCACGATGTAAGTGGGAATTTGTAAAAATGATGCAGGAATGCATTACACGCAGAGAGCCACAGAGCCTCAAAGCCAGATGGCCAAACACAGAGCCATAAAGCCAGAGAGCCAGAGGGCCAGACGCAGAGCCACAAAGCCGGTGAGCCAATGGGTCAGTTGAAGAGCTGAAGAGCTATAAGGGAATGATTCGTCATGATGAGGGATAGAGGAACAACTGGGGGAGCTGCAGAGTCGGAGGATTCCTCACAAAAACACAAAGAGCACGATTAATAGTGGGCACTCGACAAAGAGCTCAAGTTATGCACACAGAGGTCGAGAACAATGTGCAGAGGCATCTTGGAGAAGCCTAGAGCTGTTTGAATGTTGAGGAATCCAAAGGGAAAGCTTAGTGTATTTCGAGAGGGCACAAAGAGCGCTAAGAGTCACTTGGAGGTCGAGTGAACTAGAGATCTCAATTGACAACAATGGAGAGATTACTGAAGGTCGCTGGAAGGTTGCTAAAGGACGCTTGGAGGTTGAGCGATCCATTGATGCATGCGAAGGCCGAGAGAAGCTCATGAGAGACAGAGCCAGACCCAAGATCCAGATCCAGAGCTAAGAGCGAGAGCACCAAAGCCACAGAGCCAGAGTGCTTGACAGAGGCATAGCCACCAGAGGTTGGAGGCAGAACCTTAGAGCCACCAAGCTCAAAGCAGACTTCTAAAAGTCGTGATGCCATAGTGAAGCTGCAGAACAAAAAAGGGTCAAAATGATCAAGATTTTGCTGGTGTCCAAAGTGGGCTGAAGATAGAAGAAGGCATTCCAGAGACAATGAGGGAATTCTGAGGGAGTTGGTGCAAGCTAGAGCAAGATTGCTCATAACGCTGATTGAAGGAATCAAGTCCAGGGAAGCCTAGATCTATCTGCAGAGTGAGGACAACCAGTGGAATAAGATGTCATTCTAAACCCATAAAGTCATGTTTGTAAACCTATGGAGTTGAGTGTGGAGCTTGTAAAAAGAATTTATGTCATAATCCCTGAGAATCTAGTTGAGTTGACTAGAGCTCAAGGAGACGTAGCCCAAGAGTTTTAGGTGAACTCCATATTATATTGTTGTTAGTTGTGATTGCTTGTTGCTGAATTGTATTTGGTGTTATATGTTTTATCTCAGTTCAAGAAAATAAACTTAAAATACATAAATAGTTTAAAACCAAACACAAGCATACACCTATTTTCAAGCACTTTTTAATTCCGCAATTGGTTAATCACAAGGTCTTAGAAATATTTAAGCTCTGGAAGTGGGAGCGGTTCTTGTAAGCTAGACTAGAAGCCTTTAGACCCCATTTTCAGATCAGATCTACATGTGCAGACCGTAATCTCACCCGAGGTGATATTAGGGGATGCTGGAACCAGGTTTCTGCATCCAGAAGGATTATGGAGTGTGGATCTTGACTTAGTTTGACTCACCTATATATCTATTACTGCACTACAGAATCTTACTTTATATTATATTGAATTTGATATATTCATACAAAAAGACTACTTTACATATAAAAATCTATTTACTCTGCATAAATTAATGGACCTTAACTGTAATTAATTGTCACAACATTCACATATTAATTATGATCTTATCTCTTACTGCGCAACACAAAAGTAAACAATAATTTCATAAAGTAAAGTGAAAAATGTAAGTACTCAAGTCTTCCTTCAAAATCTTCTTTATTATCTTTAGATCTTCACAATTACAATCCTTCTTACCCTATACACACAGCTGCAGGAGCCATGCACACAGTTGCAGACTTACCAAGGTATCTACGCACACAACTGTAGGAGCCTTTTCCCCTTCACTCTAACACAAAAATATATGACAATTACAGACTCAGAAACATCAAAACATATCCATTCCTTTGACTTACTAAGACAACCCTTTATATATCTTTTTCTCTTACAATACCAACGTCTACAAACCATGGGCAGAGCTCAAAACATACAAATTGATCCCATCCTCTTACAAAATAAGGGGCTTCGAACCGCCCTAAAGCTCCTATGACTCCTAAAACATTGCGTGAAGCACACTCCGCTACTCAAAATGTGGGCTCTTTACAAAACTTTGACCTAGGGAGACCCTAACCAACAGGGTTCACTTATGTATTTGGTGAACACATGATCGAACATATTTTTTGTAGTTAACCAACTTAGTCAAGCAATGGTTAAGCCAACTAAACTCTATTGGAAGACAATTAAACATGTGTTCAGATACCTTAGAGGCACCACTCAGTTTATTCTTTAGTACAAAAAAACAGAGGGAGTGAAGTAGAAAGGCTTCACAAATGTATATTGGGTAGGGAGTCCATCGGACAGGAAGAGCACATGAGGGGGAATCTTCAGTATTGGGTTAGCAACAGTTTCTTGGTACAACAAGAAGTAGAGATCAGTTGCACTCAGTTCGATAGAAGCACAATACATGGCTGTTAATTAAGCAACTTGTGAATCTATTTGGATGAGGAAGATCCTTTTTGGGTTATTTGGTCAGCAGATGGATCCTATAGTGATTTACTGTGACTATCAGATTTGTATCAAACTCTTTGAGAATCTAGTTTTTCATGATCGGTCCAAACATATCAACATCTGGTATCACCATCTATGATATTATGTGCAGAGGAGAATCATGTTGCTCTGAGAGTACATTCCCATAGAGGAACATGATGCAGACATCTTGACTAAGGCACCGTCAAGAGGAAAATTCGAGTTCCATACAGTCAAGATTGGGGTAGTAAATAATCCCTTTCTTGTTGAGAGGGAGTCTTGAAAATGCAACATGAAAATCCTTATTTAATTTTTTCCTTGATTTAAATTAGGAATACAATTGTAATTCCACATCACAAGACAACTTGTACGAGTTAACTAAGTTAATTTAACTTATTTGGTTTAGTTAATTCGAGTTGAGGGTCTAAATTGATTCATGTAGTGTCTCCCACATTATAGGAGCCCTGGTTGAGTTTATTTTGAGTTGTAATTAATTAATTCAGTTTAATTGAATTAAAGTTAGTTAAACTAGTTCCAACAGATGGAGGAACAAGTGGGATTTCAAATAGTGGGGTGTTGCTTCATGTGTTAAATGAGTTAATTGATGATTTGCTCATTAATAACTCATGCATGTCATATCTGAGAGTTACCTAGTTGAGATTGGAGTTCAGGGATAGTGTACTATCAGTTGTATAATCATCTAAATTATAAAAGTGGTGCATGTAGTTAGAGGAAGGCCTATTATGGATTGTGCAATTCCAATTGAGGAATTTCCCTAACTAATAGGGGTTAATTTCCAAGGAAACAACACAAGGAAATAGGGACTTGGGAAAACAAAAAATTGGTTAAGTATTGGCCTAGGTCTGTCTAGGAAGCTATGAGACAGATAGAGATAGTGTAGAGGTTTCTCGGGCTTGAGCAAAATATTGTAATCTTCTCATGTTTTTTTACTAATGTAATACAGAGATGGAAGGGGTTTTTAGTTCTGGCTTTCCGCAGGAAATCATTGTGTAATGCATTGATTGAATTCTTTCTCTTGTATGCTTTTTGATTTTGTGATCATTTAATTGTTTCCACTGATGAGTAGAGTAGATTCAAGTCTATTGTTTTAGTAAATTACAATTAGCATTTTTAATCTACAAGGAATTTCTACAATTTTTGCATACAAGATTAAAAAAAAAAAAAAACAAAAAAAAAATCCTCCTCTTTGAGACTCTTACCACTCCTATTATTCTATATGGATGTGAGGTTTTGGTTTGCATTATATCCAAAGGGTTGTGGAGGAAGATAAAACAAACCTAAAAGTAGTTTATAACTGACAATCCCAAGATTAAAGGAAATATACCCTATCATATCCTCCTCATTGAAACAATCCTGTTCCCATTGAAAGCATGGTTTATGACTAAGTATTATAAGTATAAAAAGAAGTTAAACAACAAGGAATGGAAGAAGTTTCCACAATTTGCTTCTAACTTTAGCCAAAACCACCACCTCTATCTAAAGTGGGGATGGCGTAAGGATGACTAGTCTTGGCTAGACCATTGGAAGACAAAAGAGAAAATCATTTTGTAGAATAAGGATAATACTAGCACAACCACATTAATAAATGTGGTTGATAAATACCAATAGGCCCATATCAAGCACATATATCAATTATCAATAATATTAATAATTGATTATTAATTAATGTTATTATCAATAATATTAATATAAAATATAAGAACCATATTAATAATAATTAATATTAATCTATACTATTATATAAAATTTAATATAATTAAAAATATAATAATAATAAGAATAAATAAATAAGATATAAACAATGATTATATAATAATCATTTAATAAATAATTATGAACTAATTATGAATTAAACATTTAATAAAAATCAAACAACAATTTAAATGTGGTCGGTAGGAAATTCAACTTTAAACACTCCACCAAAACACATTTATTAAATGCTAGTCTCTTCCAAAACACACCGAGACCAATCACAAAAGTTGCACCAATTCAAATCAACATTATAATGATCATGACCGTTCACGCTTTCCAACCAATCCCTTCTCGCATTGTCTTTCATTTTTGCATAACGTTGAAAAGAAAAATGCGGTGAAATATGCAAACCATCTATTGATTTCACTCGATATAGATGTAAATGTTAGACCCTACCTCTCTCTATCTTCAATACCTATAGTGGCTCATTGCAAGGGAATACTATTAAACCCAAGGGATAAATATTATAAACCCAAGGTATAAAAATCATAAGATAAATATTATAAACCCTAAAATAAGCATGCTTGACCATGATTTACCATCATTGATTTTCATACCGAGACGATGTTTGTCATAATGTAACATTGTACCATGGTTGATTTTCATATTGAGACAATCTTTGGCATATTGTGACATTGGACCATCATTGACCATGTATGACTAGGATTGTAAACCCAAATGATTTATATTAAACTGTAGGATTTATATTATAAACCCTATGAATAATAATATAACTTAGGAATATGAACAAAATAAACCCAAGGGATTGATATTGTAAACCGAAAGGAATAATAAACCCGAGGGAATAATATTAAACCCAAGGGATTAATATTATAAATGAAAGGTATATAAACCCTAAAGGGATTGATATTAAAAACCCAATGGAATAATAAATCCAAGGGATTAATACTAAAAACCTAAGGGATTAAAAACCCAATGAATTGATAATATAAACCCAAGTGAATAATATTAAACCCAAGGGATTAACATTAAAATGCAAGGTATATAAACCATAAGATAAATATTATAAACCCAAGGG
Source organism: Pinus taeda (assembly GCA_000404065.3). NCBI lineage: Eukaryota > Viridiplantae > Streptophyta > Pinopsida > Pinales > Pinaceae > Pinus > Pinus taeda. The sequence goes on along the minus strand of APFE031338688.1, from coordinate 134,078 downwards.
ATTATAAACCCAAGGAATATAACCCTAAGATAAATATTATAAGCCCTAAGGTAAATATTTGTCACAATGCGAAGTTGGAATATGGTTGACCATGATTGATTTTCATATTGAGACAAATAAACCCTAAAATAAACATGGTTTACCATGATTTACCATCATTTATTTTCACACTGAGACGATGTTTTCCATAATCTTACACTGGGCCATGGGTGATCGTTTACCCTGAGCAGCTATCAAGCCTGATTTAGTGTCCATGGAGGTGCTGGGCACCCCCCAGGCCCCTCCTTCTCCTCCTCCGTCGACGATCTCCTCAGCTGAGGCGTTCATCCGACTTCTGGAAGGGCTGCCTAAGAAGAAAAACGTTGAAGCGGCAAAATTCGTCAAGAAACTAGATGATATTCCAGAGATCTCGCTTCCTCCAGAAACTCCGATACAGGTTGCATTTTCCTTGTCCGAGCGAGCTCTCATAGGCCAGTTTACTAGTCTATGGCCATCCCCCAAATCCACAGAGAGCTGGGTCAAAAGAAACTGGTCGTCGTTGATCAAAGAAAGTGTGACCTCATATTTTCTGGGGCGAGGATTCTTCCTCTTTGAATTTAACACCAAAGACGACAAAGATCTGATTTTTCAAAACAGTCCTTACTTCATGGGCCCCCAGGGCCTATGTCTGAATAAATGGACTCCTGACTTTGATCTAGCAGTAGACGTCCCCAAAGCTGTCTCGATCTGGGTTAGGCTTCCAAATCTCCCAGTTCATTGTTGGAATTGGGATTCTTTGATGCACATTGGAAATGCCCCGGGGAAATTCATAGACCGAGCGAAAAACAAGGATCAATACAACACTGCAAGGATCTGCGTTGAGGTGGATCTGGAGGAGGGGCTCCCAGAGGCCATCAAAATCAAAGTAGGAAGTTGGACGCATGTGCAGAAGCTAGACTATGAATAGTTGCCCTTCAAATGCCGGAAATGCCAGGTTTATGGGAACTTCGCCAGGAACTGCGCAATGGCCAACGAAGGAGCTCAAGGGAAGGAGGTCGACTGGAACCAAGTTAAATGATCCAAAATGTCATCCAAGATCCAGAAGCCTAGAGGAACTAGTGGCAAAGGTCTTCAACAGGATCCAGTTCAGCGGATCCAGCAAACCCAGCCCAAGTTTACCCCAGAGAACAGGTTCGATCCTCTCAGCTCCCAACCAGAGGACTCTCATGTAGTTGCAAACCAAAAGCCAGTGTCCCCAGACAAAGGCTCCCTACCTCACATCTTTAAAGACGCGGGAGTTGCAGAAAGCTCAAAAGGAACCCCCGATGTAGTCGAGGAGGAGGATCAAGAATCAGAAGATTCAGAGGAGGAAGGAGAAATAGGAGAGTCCCATCCTCTGTAAGGAGATCTACAAGACGACGCAAAAGGATCGGGAGAAAAGAGAGCGCGAAACGTACAAGGACAAGCTACAGGGAAGTCGACCAACTCTGGAGAAGCTGTTAGCAAAAAAGCCGAAGATGGCAAGAAACTAGCATCAAGGCTCCAAGGGAGCCCAGCCGAGCAAAGGTAAATAATGAAAGTAATCTCCTGGAATTGTAGGGCTATGGGAAGCAAGATCAAAGAAGAGGCTATTTGAAATCTAATAAGAATAGAGGCTCCGGATATACTCCTTCTCCATGAGACTAAGATGGAGGAATCATATTTCCTTCAGGTAAGCAAAAAACTTTGGAAAAAAAGTAATGCAACAGCTGTCTTAGCCCGAGGAGCCTTCGTAGGGTTGGGTACTCTCTAGAATGAAAGTAGGTTTTCGTTGGTGTCAAAGGCATCAAATATCCATTTGGCGATGTTAAAGATGCAACACATAATTACAAAAAAAATCTTTTGTCTTTTCAACGTTTATGTACTGGTCAATGCTGGAGAAAAAAATATCTGCTGGGACTCATTAAGACAGCAAGCAGATCTGGGCAATCTGGAAAATGTCATCATAGCAGGTGACCTGAACATCATGCTACACTCTTCTGAAAAGCGAGGAGGCTGCATTGTGCGAGACCCGGCAAGGGAATGGGCAGAGGATCTCCTCTAAGACTGGGATCTGATAGATATCAAGCCTGTCTCAGGTAAGTTTACTTGGTCCAATAAAATATTAGGTCCTAGCCACATCGCTGCTATGCTGGATAGATTCTTTGTGCGTAGCTCCTTTCTCTTGCTTGGTTTAGATGCTAGCATGCACATTCTTCCTCGTAGCACCTCTGACCATAAGCCAACTATGCTAAATCTTAGAGCTCACACTGACCTTGGCCCCATACCCTTCAAGTTCAGTTCTTAATGGATCAAGGAACCCATTTTCATGCAGATTGTCAAAGAAAGTTGTTCCCTGCCAGTTAGTGGATCTCCATTCTATATTTGGGAAGAAAAAATCAGAAGATTGAAATCAAATCTAAAGCGCTGGGCCAAATCTCTTTCCAATCTAGCAACTGAAAGGAAAAGTATCCAAAGTCAGCTTGAAGCCCATCACTTGCTTACAGAAGATGCATATATCTCTAGAGAAATCTTAGACAAAGAGGCTCATTTCCAACAGCATTATCATAAACATGCATGGCCGAAGAGGAAATGTGGAGGATCAAATTGCGCTGTCTATGGTTAAAGGAAGGTGATAGAAATACCTCATTTTTCCACAAACAAGCTGAATCCAGGAAATGCTTCAATTCCATAACAGAAATTAAAGAAGGCGATATCATCCACAAAGACTTTGCAAATATTAAACATGCAGCCCATCACTATTTCAAATGTCTGTACGGTGTAGAGGCGAATACACACCAGAATTTTTATCTTATGGACGGGGTTCCCACTTTAATATATGCTGAGGAGAATCATTATCTAGAAAACAAAGTCACAATGGAAGAAGTCAAAAGTGCCCTTGATTCTATGGACCCAGATAAATCCCCAGGACCTGATGGTTTTTCCGCCTCTTTTCTCCAAACCTACTGGCATATAGTGGGGAAAGATCTGTATAAAATGGTTCAAAAATCACAGGCTTGTCAGAAATTAGGAGGAGGCACCAACTCCTCATTCCTTGCTCTCATTCCCAAGGAAAAGGGAGCCAATTCTTTCAATAGGTTTCACCCCATATCCCTTTGTAACATTGTCTACAAGCTGATCACAAAAATTATTGCTAATAGGCTGAAGCAAATTCTCCCTAGAATCATTCCAAAGAACCAAGGAGGCTTTATCCACGGAAGATATTTGGTGGACAACTTCATTCTATTCCAAGAGGCTATCTTGTCAAGTCAGCAGCGCAAAGAACAAGGTATGGCAGTCAAATTGGATTTAGCAAACGCCTTTGACCGAGTTAATCATAGCTTTCTCTTGAATGTTTTGAAAAAAGTTGGTTTTGGAGTGAGATTTATCAATTGGATCCGGGCCTATATATCGGAACCATGGATCGCTCCTTTAGTTAATGGTAGATCTGCAGGTTTCTTCAAAGCTACAAGAGGACTAAGACAGGGCTGCCCCCTGTCTCCTTTGTTGTTCGTTATTCAAGCTTCAATTCTCAGCTTTCATCTTAACAAAAAAATGCAAGAGCAGGAGATCCCTGGGATCTCCATAGCAAGGGGGGTCCAAAACATAAACCACGCCCTATTTGCAGACGATACTCTGCTTCTTGGAGCAGCTTCGATTCATTCAGCCAAAAAAATTAAAGAGGCACTTGATGAGTATTGTATGGAGTGTGGAAGCAGCCTCAACAAGGGTAAGTGTCACACTTACTGCTGGAACACTCCCCCCTCTCTGCTTATATCCATCACAAGATGCCTTGGATTTTTCGTCTCCATAGAATGGACATCGTTCAAGTACCTGGGATTACCTATTTTTCTTAAGCATCCCTATAGTAGGGATTGGTTGCCACAGGTAGAGAAATTTAAAAACAAGCTTTAGGCATGGGGGATTAATTGGTTAAATATGGCAGGCAAGACAACTCTCATAAAAGCCGTCCTTAGTAGCCTCCCGCTATATCAGTTCTCAGTGCTTCTTGTGCCCAATGGTATACTCCAGAAAATGGATCAACATATCAGATATTTCTTTTGGAAAGGGGGCAAACACAACGAGAGGATATTCCCGCTGGTTGAATGGGAGATTGTCCTCAAACCTCAGATGGAGGGAGGGCTCAATATTAAGAAGCTCCATCTGCAGAATATAGCAATGGGAGGCAAGCTCCTCTAGAGATTAATAGCACCCAATCCTGGCTGGGCATAGTTAACACTCTGGAGAAAATACTTCAAAGGCACGCGATCGAGATGTTTAGATGGGCCATTACCTCAAGGAACCTTGCCTTTCATCAGCCTCTGCTCCAAAGCAGCCCTGTTGATTTGATCGAGAGCCTATTGGATTCCCGGGAATGGGAAAAAAATAAACTTATGGAAAGACCGCATCATGGACCGAGACCCAATAGGAGACTGCCCAAACGCGACAGCGTTGAAAAACTGGTTGATGGAATTTGGAAAAATCAAACTGTGGGACATTTCATCATGGAACGGTTCGCAATGGGCTGGTTGGAAACTGTTGGACCTGCCTTCAGACCTCCATCAAGAAGCCATCCTCCTCCACGACCTTCTGAACGGAATTGGGGCGATCTGTCGGCTGGCTACTCAGTCGCCCAGGGATATGCGCACCTTGATTCAATCCCAAACGTGCCTCCTGATCCGGCCTCGTGGAAGGATATCTGGGGTATCTCCTCATTGCCCAAAATTATTTTTTTTCTGTTGGCTTTTATGCCACAAGAAAATTCTAACTGAGGACAAACTCTAGAGGCGCGGCTACTACGGCACATCCAGGTGCTCCTTGTGCCAAGAGTCTGAGGAATGTGCCATGCACCTTGTCCTCAACTGCAAGTTCTCTATACAGGTCTGGAGAGAACTGATGGACGATTGGAACCCCAGATTCGAGCTTCCTACCTCTATAATAGACCTGTTCGCCACTTGGAAAAACTGTTACCCCGGACCCTCCCCTAAAAACAAAGTGATCAAAGCGGCCTGGTCATCACTGCTTAAAATTTGCTGCTGTAATTATGGCTAGAGTGCAATGGCAGAATCTTCAGAAGCAATCAACACAATGCTAAGAAGGTTGTGGCCAATGTAAAGAGCCAATTAAAAGAATGTTTGGGAGAACAAAAAGACGACTCGAATCTCATCCAGATAGACATAGATTGGGGGTCCTCCCTGAACCTACAATTTCGCCAAAATATCAGAAGCATGCTCCCTCCTGAGGAATGGAAAATAAGGGGAAAAAATAGCGAGGATTTTCAAAACTAGATCCCCAAACAAAAGGGTGCACTCCCTCTTCTTTGACGGGGCAACAAAAGGAAATTTGGGCAATGCTGGAGCAGGAGGAGTTATTAAAAACATTGATGGTGTATCGATCCTTCAGTTTGCCTGGGGTCTGGGAATCAATTCCAGCATCCAAGCTGAGGCATTAGCCCTCTATCAAGGACTCAACCTGCTCTTGAAGCTGGAAATCAAGGAGGCAATTATATTTGGGGATTCCGAAGTGATCATAAAAACCATGGTGACCAATTTTATTCCGCGGGATTTAAGATTAGCAAGGCTAATCCAAAGAATCAGAAGCGTGGCGAAGCTGCTCCAAAATCTGAAATACTTTCACGTGCTGAGAGGCGACAACAAAGAAGCAGATCTTGAAGCCAACAAAGCAGCACAACTCTCGGCCGGGGCAATGAAAAGTGACGGGGAAGAAACATGGGTCCCAATTCCTTAAATCTTTTCAGTAAATATGTTCTTTTATTTGATTCTAAAGCTGTTTGTTTGTATATTTAAACTTGGGCAAATCGCAGAAATAAGCTCACTAGATGATCCCAAAAGGACCTGGAAGGGGAATACAAGCCTCACAGTATTTCAGAAAGACGAATCCAACTGGATCGAGCCTACTCCTATTGTAATAAGAAAAATTGGTATTCAGACTGATCCATTAATATAATCCATAACCGTTCTTGTTAAAAAAAAATGAAAAAAATCAAAATATAGTGCAAAATCTTAAAAACAAATGAATAATAGATAATGATTTTTTCAAAAATAAATTCATATAAGATAAAATGAAACGAAATAAACAATTGTAAAATCATAAATTCATTTACTATAATCTCATTTGAATCTATTAATTTTTTTTAAAATAGATAATGTGAAACACTATTGATGGGATTTTTAAATCTATAAATTTACATTTTTAATGTATGTATATTTTGAAAAATTATAATTAAAAAAAAATAATCCAATTTTATATTTTTTACTTCATCTATTTTACTTATAATCAATTTACAATATAATGCATTTCAAATTTCAAAAATAAAAATACTTTCAATACATCAACCATAATTTCTAAATTTATTAATCATGGAGGAACTTATCATGGTACTTATTAATATAAACAATGTACTTCATAAGTAAAATATTTCAATGTCATATTAAGTAAAATATTTCAATGTCAACTAATATGTATAATGAAAATAAATAATTTTTCATGGTTAAAACATTTTTAAGCGTTTCAAGTAATGTTATTATTTTATGTTTGGGCAATATTTTTTTGTCAATTTCATCTTTGAAATGCAAACATTTTTTTCAAATTTTGCATTTTAAAACAAATTACACAAGAAGAAATTATATCACTCTAAAGACTTCTTAGAATTGTGATTAAAATAGATCAATACTGATCTTTAAAGAAAAAACTAATAAGATCAGCTTGCAATTTGAAAATTTGTCATTGAATGGTTGCTAAATAATTTTAGAGCACAAATTCGTTCATACTACTTTACCTAATTCTACACTAATCCTACACTGAAAACCTAGGACAAACCAAATTCATAGCTGAGATAATTTAATACATTTGTATTTGAAAAGTAAAACAATCTTCCATAGAACACTCCAAATCATTAACATCTAAACCACACTCAGTTACTAAATTGATAGCAGACACATAATTGATCTCGTGGAGGTTTGTGGCATACATTGGTCAAACTTGTACTCCTCATTTGTGTGGTGACACATATTCCTCTCGAGAGTCAAGGTCTCGTTAGTCGGCCTCGTGATCCAATATTGAATGGTTGCTAATTAATTTTAGAGCACAAATTCATTCATACTACTTTACCTAATTCTACACTAATCCTACACTGAAAACCTAGGACAAACCAAATTCATAGCTGAGATAATTTAATACATTTGTATTTGAAAAGTAAAACAATCTTCCATAGAACACTCCAAATCATTAACATCTAAACCACACTCAGTTACTAAATTTATAGCAGACACATAATTGATCTCGTGGAGGTTCGTGGCATACGTTGGTCAAACTTGTACTCCTCATTTGTGTGGTGACACATATTCCTCTCAAGAGTTAAGGTCCCATTAGTCAGCCTCATGATCAATATTGAATGGTTGCTAATTAATTTTAGAGCACAAATTCATTCATGCTACTTTTCCTAATTATACACTAATCCTACACTGAAAACCTAGGACAAACCAAATTCATAGCTAAGATAATTTAATACATTTGTATCTGAAAAGTAAGACAATCTTCCATAAAACACTCCAAATCATTAACATCTAAACCACACTCAGTTACTAAATTTATAGCAGACACATAATTGATCTCGTGGAGGTTCATGGCATATGTTGGTCAAACTTGTACTCCTCATTTGTGTGGTGACACATATTCCACTTGAGAGTCAAGGTCCTGTTAGTAGGCCTTGTGATCCAATATCAGATGCCCAAACTTCTCATAAAGGTTGTCCACGTTAAATTTTTCACTATCAGACACCTCTAACAATGTACAAATATATGTATGTTCAGATACTGGTAAGTAGATCGAGAAGTAAGTTGTTTCCATGATTATAGGAAAATACCTTGTTATATATGGTATGGAAAACTTTGTTATTAAGGTATAGGAAAATACCTTGTTATATATGGTATGGAAAACTTTGTTCACAACTTGTAGCCCACGTTATTCTAGTGTGAGCAGAAGATTGGAGTAAATAATGTGATCTTCAAACACGTTGAGGGACATATTATAGTGAGAATGGAGGGAATTTATTTGCACCATAGTGAAGACGTAGGAAAATACCTTGTTATATATTTTCTTATATATAAATGAATGTTATAAATAATAATGTGGAACTTATCATTGAGGAACTTATTAGAATTGGAATAATCTCAAATCCCCAGGAAATTGGTGGGTCGGGAGCCACGTGGCACAAATATATTTTTTAAATTTATTAAAAGCAATGTACCAGTTTTCTAAATAGTTTTTCTTATATATAAATGAATGTTATAAATAATAATGATGAACTTATTAGAATTGGAATAATCTCAACATGAAGGAGCTTATTAGAATTGGAATAATCT